>WNGS01007129.1:111392-122839 GCA_020271785.1 Procambarus virginalis
GATTTTAGAAAGAACTTTTTAGTGTCAGAGTGGTTGACAAATGGAATGCATTAGGAGTGCGATGTGGGTGGAGGCTGACTCCATACACAGCTTTTCACAGATGTAGATATGATAAGCCCATTAGGCTCAGGAAAACTGTACACCTGTTGATTGGACGGTTGAGAGGCGGGACCAAAGAGCCAGAGCTCCAACCCCCGCAAGCACAACTAGGTGAGTACAACTAGGAGTACACACCACACACACACACACACACACACACCACACACACACACTCACTCACACTCACACACACACACACCACACACACACACTACACACACACACACACACTCACACACACACACCACACACACACACACACACACCACACACACACACCACACACACACCACACACACACCACACACACAACACCACATACACTCACTCACACTCACACACACACACACACACACACACAACACACACACACACACACACACCACACACACACACACACACACACACACACACACACACACACACCACACACGCCATACACACTCACACATATACTCACACACTCACACACCACACCCACACACACACACACACACACACACACACACACACACACACACAGAATGAGAGGAGGGATGTACCAGCCTTGCTGGATTTGATATTTACCCTAAATGAGTCGGATATAAGGGAAGTTAAGTTGGAAGCCACCTTGGGAATGAGTGATCATAGTGTATTGAGCTTTGAGTACCTGGTTGAGCTAGGAATTATCACCCCCAAAAAGAACTGGGAACCAAAGGGCTGGCGTACAGAAAGGGAAACTATGAGGAGATGAATAAATTCCTATGGGATATACATTGGGACACAGAACTCGGAACCAAGTCCGTACAAGACATGATGGACTATGTCACCCAAAAATGTCAGGAGGCTGTAAGCAGGTTTGTCCCAGCCCAACAGGAAAAAACAGAGAAGCAAAGGAAGAATCCGTGGTTTAATAGGGAATGTATGAAAGCAAAAGAGCTGAACAAAAGGGCATGGAGGAACTTTCGTAATAACAGAACACCAGAAAGTAGAGAGAGATACCAGAGAACCAGGAACGAGTATGTCAGTGTGAGAAGAGCAGCTGAGAAAAGGTATGAAAATGATATAGCTAACAAAGCCAAGACTGAACCAAAGCTACTACACAGTCACATCAGGAGGAAGACAACAGTGAAGGAACAGGTGATTAAACTTAGGGTGGGCGAGGACAGGTACACAGAGAATGACAAAGAGGTGTGTGAAGAACTCAACAAAAGGTTCCAGGAGGTCTTTACAATAGAACAGGGAGATATCACGGCGCTGGGAGAGGTGGCAGCAAACCAGGTGACCTTGGATAGGTTCGAAATTACAAGAGATGAGGTCAAAAAGCACCTATTGGAGCTGGATGTGAGAAAAGCTGTTGGGCCGGATGGAATCTCGCCATGGGTATTGAAAGAGTGTGCAGGAGCACTTTGCTTACCACTCTCCATAGTGTATAGTAAGTCACTGGAAACGGGGGACCTACCAGAAATATGGAAGACTGCTAATGTAGTACCAATATACAAAAAGGGTGACAGACAAGAGGCACTGAACTACAGGCCAGTGTCCTTAACTTGTATACCATGCAAGGTGATGGAGAAGATTGTGAGAAAAAACCTAGTAACACATCTGGAGAGAAGAGACTTCGTGACAACCCATCAACATGGGTTCAGGGAGGGTAAATCTTGCCTTACAGGATTGATAGAATTCTACGATCAGGTGACAAGAATTAAGCAAGAAAGAGAAGGGTGGGCGGACTGCATTTTTTTGGACTGTCGGAAAGCCTTTGACACAGTACCCCATAAAAGGTTGATGCATAAGCTGGAGAAACAGGCAGGAGTAACAGGTAGGGCGCTCCAGTGGATAAGGGAGTACCTAAGCAATAGGAACAGAGAGTTACAGTGAGGGGTGAGACCTCAGACTGGCGTGAAGTCACCAGTGGAGTCCCACAGGGCTCTGTACTTGGACCTATCCTGTTTCTGATATACGTAAATGATCTCCCAGAGGGTATAGACTCATTCCTCTCAATGTTTGCTGACGACGCCAAAATTATGAGAAGGATTAAGACAGAGGAGGACAGCTTGAGACTTCAAGAAGACCTGGACAAGCTGCAGGAATGGTCGAACAAATGGCTGTTAGAGTTTAACCCAAGCAAATGTAATGTAATGAAGATAGGGGTAGGAAGCAGGAGACCAGATACAAGGTATCATTTGGGAGATGAAATACTTCAAGAGTCAGAGAGAGAGAAAGACCTGGGGGTTGATATCACGCCAGACCTGTCCCCTGAAGCTCATATCAAGAGGATAACATCAGCAGCATATGCCAGGTTGGCTAACATAAGAACGGCCTTTAGAAACTTGTGTAAGGAATCTTTCAGAACATTATATACCACATATGTCAGACCAATCCTGGAGTATGCGGCTCCAGCATGGAGTCCCTATCTAGTCAAGCATAAGACTAAACTGGAAAAGGTTCAAAGGTTTGCCACCAGACTAGTACCCGAGCTGAGAGGTATGAGCTACGAGGAGCGACTGCAGGAATTAAACCTCACTTCGTTGGAAGACAGAAGAGTTAGGGGGGACATGATCACCACATTCAAGATTCTCAGGGGAATCGACAGGGTTGATAAAGACAGGCTGTTTAACACAAGGGGCACACGCACTAGGGGACACAGGTGGAAACTGAGTGCCCAAATGAGCCACAGAGATATTAGAAAGAACTTTTTTAGTGTCAGAGTGGTTGACAAATGGAATGCATTAGGAAGCGATGTGGTGGAGGCTGACTCCATACACAGTTTCAAGTGTAGATATGATAGAGCCCATTAGGCTCAGGAAACTGTACACCTGTTGATTGACGGTTGAGAGGCGGGACCAAAGAGCCAGAGCTCAACCCCCGCAAGCACAACTAGGTGAGTACAACTAGGTGAGTACACACACACACACACACACACACACACACACACACACACACACACACACACACACACACACACACACACACACACACCACAACACACACACACACACAACAGACACACACACACACACACACACACACACACACACACACAGGAGAGGAGAGACTACGGGAATTAAACCTCACTTCGTTGGAAGACAGAAGAGTTAGGGGGGACATGATCACCACATTCAAGATTCTCAAGGGAATCGACAGGGTTGATAAAGACAGGCTATTTAACACAAGGGGCACACGCACTAGGGGACACAGGTGGAAACTGAGTGCCCAAATGAGCCAGATATATTAGAAAGAACTTTTTTAGTGTCAGAGTGGTTGACAAATGGAATGCATTAGGCAGCAAAGTGGTGGAGGCTGACTCCATACACAGTTTCAAGTGTAGATATGATAGAGTCCAATAGGCTCAGGAATCTGTACACCTGTTGATTGACGGTTGAGAGGCGGGACCAAAGAGCCAGAGCTCAACCCCCGCAAACACAACTAGATGAGTACAGCTAGGTGAGTACAGAGCTATACAAGTTCCGGAATCTTTGCCTTCGTGAGGACAGCTGCCATTAGCGCGTGCTGATGTAATTCAGGAACAATATCCTGAAGTAGGAGGGGATCGACCCGCGGTACACAGAACTGGCCGTCACAGCCGGGTCCTTAATCCTGGTGCTGGAGCCCCGGGGGGGGGGGGGTGCTCCCTCGGTCCCTGGAACACGGCGCCCACGTAATCATTCCTGGAAACCTGCTCAAAGAGGATACGTTTATATTATAATGTTAATGGAAAAATTGGAGACCTTATTGAAGCGGCCGACTAGAATGAGAGTGAGGCGTACTGGGAATAGTTTGTTCTGCATTAACACACCTGACGAGCGAACTCTGGCACACCTGTCCTCCTCTGAAGCAAACACACACCTGTCCTCCAAATAAACGAACACTCACACACCTACCAACCATATAAACCCATATATATATATCAACTTCCCAGCTCACGACGCCATATCTGAGGAAACTTCCCTGAGCATTTATTTCATCAGCGCGCGAGTATTGTGTTACTGAACTGGCGTAGTTGGTCCTGGCCAGACGGTCGCGGATGTTACGGAGCCCAGTACAATCACCGGGCCCGGGGCAGCAACAATCACCAGGCCCGGGGCAACAATAATCACCGGGCCCGGGGCAGCAACAATCACCAGGCCCTGGGCAGCAACAATCACCAGGCCCTGGGCAGCAACAATCACCGGGCCCGGGGCAGCAACAATCACCAGGCCCGGGGCAGCAACAATCACCGTGCCCGGGGCAGCAACAATCACCGGATGAAGCAACAATCACCAGGCCCGGGGCAGCAACAATCACCGAGCCCGGGGCCGCAACAATCACCGGGGTAGCAACAATCACAAGGCCCGGGGCAGCAACAATCACCAGGCCCGGGGCAGCAACAATCACCGGGGAAGCAACAATCACCAGGCCCGGGGCAGCAACAATCACCAGGCCCGGGGCCGCACCAATCACCGGGGAAGCAACAATCACCAGGCCCGGGGCAGCAACAATCACCAGGCCCTGGGCAGCAACAATCACCAGGCCCGGGTCAGCAACAATCACCAGGCCCGGGGCAGCAACAATCACCAGGCCCGGGGCAGCAACAATCACCAGGCCCTGGGCAGCAACAATCACCAGGCCCGGGTCAGCAACAATCACCAGGCCCGGGTCAGCAACAATCACCAGGCCTGGGTCAGCAATAATCACCAGGCTCTGGGCAGCAACAATCACCAGGCCCGGGTCAGCAACAATCACCAGGCCTGGGTCAGCAACAATCACCAGGCCCTGGGCAGCAACAATCACCAGGCCCGGGGCAGCAACAATCACCAGGCCCGGGGAAACAATAATCACCGAGCCCGGGGCCGCACCAATCACCGGGGAAGCAACAATCACCAGGCCCGGGACAGCAACAATCACCAGGCCCGGGGCAGCAACAATCACCAGGCCCGGGGCAGCAACAATCACTAGGCCCGGGGCAGCAACAATCACCAAGGCCCTGGGCAGCAACAATCACCAGGCCCGGGTCAGCAACAATCACCAGGCCCTGGGCAGCAACAATCACCAGGCCCTGGGCAGCAACAATCACCAGGCCCTGGGCAGCAACAATCACCGGGACAGCAACAATCACCAGGCCCGGGACAGCAACAATCACCAGGCCCGGGTCAGCAACAATCACCAGGCCCGGGTCAGCAACAATCACCAGGCCCGGGGCAGCAACAATCACCGGGGCAGCAACAATCACCAGGCCGGGGTCAGCAACAATCACCAGGCCCGGGTCAGCAACAATCACCAGGCCCGGGGCAGAAACAATCACCAGGCCTGGGGCAGCAACAATCACCAGGCCCGGGTCAGCAACAATCACCAGGCCCGGGGCAGCAACAATCACCAGGCCCGGGGCGGCAACAATAACCAGGCCCGGGGCAGCAACAATCACCAGGCCCGGGGCAGCAACAATCACCAGGCCCGGGGCAGCAACAATCACCAGGCCCTGGGCAGCAACAATCACCAGGCCCGGGGCAGCAACAATCACCAGGCCCGGGTCAGCAACAATCACCAGGCCCGGGGCAGCAACAATCACCAAGCCCGGGGGCAGCAACAATCACCGGGCCCGGGGCAGCAACAATCACCAGGCTCTGGGCCGCAACAATCACCAGGCCCGGGTCAGCAACAATCACCAGGCCCGGGGCAGCAACAATCACCAGGCCCGGGGCAGCAACAACCACCAGGCCCGGGGCAGCAACAATCACCAGGCTCTGGGCCGCAACAATCACCAGGCCCGGGTCAGCAACAACCACCAGGCCCGGGGCAGCAACAATCACCGGGGCAGCAACAATCACCAGGCCCGGGTCAGCAACAATCACCAGGCCCGGGTCAGCAACAACCACCAGGCCCGGGTCAGCAACAATCACCAGGCCCGGGGCAGCAACAATCACCAAGCCCGGGGCAGCAACAATCACCGGGCCCGGGGCAGCAACAATCACCAGGCTCTGGGCCGCAACAATCACCAGTCCCGGGGCAGCAACAATCACCGGGCCCGGGGCAGCAACAATCACCAGGCCCGGGACAGCAACAATCACCAGGCCCTGGGCAGCAACAATCACCAGGCCCGGGTCAGCAACAATCACCAGGCCCGGGTCAGCAACAATCACCAGGCCCGGGTCAGCAACAATCACCAGGCCCGGGTCAGCAACAATCACCAGGAACGGGGCAGCAACAATCACTAGGCCCGGGGCAGCAACAATCACCAGGCCCGGGTCAGCAATAATCACCAGGCCCGGGGCAGCAACAATCACCAGGCCCGGGGCAGCAACAATCACCAGGCCCGGGGCAGCAACAATCACCAGGCCCGGGGCAGCAACAATCACCAGGCCCGGGACAGCAACAATCACCAGGCCCGGGGCAGCAACAATCACCAGGCCCGGGGCAGCAACAATCACCAGGCCCGGGGCAGCAACAATCACCAGGCCCGGGGCAGCAACAATCACCAGGCCCGGGGCAGCAACAATCACCAGGCCCTGGGCAGCAACAATCACCAGGCCCTGGGCAGCAACAATCACCAGGCCCGGGGCAGCAACAATCACCAGGCCCTGGGCAGCAACAATCACCAGGCCCGGGTCAGCAACAATCACCAGGCCCGGGCAGCAACAATCACCAGGCCCGGGACAGCAACAATCACCAGGCCCTAGGCAGCAACAATCACCAGGCCCTAGGCAGCAACAATCACCGGGCCCGGGGCAGCAACAATCACCAGGCCCGGGTCAGCAATAATCACCAGGCGCGGGGCAGCAACAATCACCAGGCCCGGGTCAGCAACAATCACCAGGCCCAAGGCAGCAACAATCACCGGGCCCGGGGCAGCAACAATCACCAGGCCCGGGGCCGCATCAATCACCGGGGTAGCAACAATCACCAGGCCCGGGGCAGCAACAATCACCAGGCCCGGGACAGCAACAATCACCAGGCCCGGGGCAGCAACAATCACCAGGCCCAAGGCAGCAACAATCACCAGGCCCGCGGCAGCAACAATCACCGGCCCGGGGCAGCAACAATCACCAGGCCCGGGCAGCAAACAATCACCAGGCCCGGGGCAGCAACAATCACCGGGCCCGGGGCAGCAACAATCACAGGCCCGGGGCAGCAACAATCACCAGGCCGGGGCAGCAACAATCACCAGGGCCTGGGGCAGCAACAATCACCGGGCCCGGGGCAGCAACAATCACCAGGCCCGGGGCAGCACAATCACCAGGCCCGGGGCAGCAACAATCACCGGGCCCGAGGCAGCAACAATCACCGGGGCAGCAACGCAATTCCGTCATAAACCACGCCCCTCCATGTATACCTGCAACCATGCCCCTCCATGTATACCTGCAACCACGCCCCTCCATGTATACCTGCTACCACGCCCCTCCATGTATACCTGCAACCACGCCTCTCCATGTATACCTGCAACCATGCCCCTCCATGTATACCTGCAACCACGCCCCTCCATGTATACCTGCTACCACGCCCCTCCATGTATACCTGCAACCACGCCTCTCCATGTATACCTGCTACCACGCCCCTCCATGTATACCTGCAACCACGCCCCTCCATGTATACCTGCAACCACGCCCCTCCATGTATACCTGCAGCCACGCCCCTCCATGTATACCTGCAGCCACGCCCCTCCATGTATACCTGCAGCCACGCCCCTCCATGTATACCTACAGCCACGCCCCTCCATGAATACCTGCAGCCACGCCCCTCCATGTATACCTGCAGCCACGCCCCTCCAAGTATACCTGCAGCCACGCCCCTCCATGTATACCTGCAACCACGCCCCTCCATGTATACCTGCAGCCACGCCCCTCCATGTATACCTGCTGCCACGCCCCTCCATGTATACCTGCAGCCACGCCCCTCCATGTATACTTGCAGCCACGCCCCTCCATGTATACCTGCAGCCACGCCCCTCCATGTATACCTGCAGCTACACCCCTCCATGTATACCTGCAGCCACGCCCCTCCATGAATACCTGCAGCTACGCCCCTCCATGTATACCTGCAGCCACGCCCCTCCATGTATACCTGCAGCCACGCCCCTCCATGTATACCTGCAGCCACGCCCCTCCATGTATACCTGGAGCCACGCCCCTCCATGTATACCTGCAGTAACACCCCTCCATGAATACCTACAGCCACGCCCCTCCATGTATACCTGCAGTAACACCCCTCCATGTATACCTGCAGCCACGCCCCTCCATGTATACCTGCAGCCAAGCCCCTCCATGTAGACCTACGGCCTCGCCCCTTCATGTATTCCTGCAGCCACGCCCCTCCATGTATACCTGCCGTCACGCCCCTCCATGTATACCTGCAGCCACGCCCCTCCACGTATTCCTGCAGCCACGCCCCTCCATGTATACCTGCAGCCACGCCCCTCCATGTATACCTTCAGGTACGCCCCTGCATGTATACCTATAGCCATGCCCCTCCATGTATACCTGCAGCCATGCCCCTCCATGTATACCTTCAGGTACGCCCCTCCGTGTATACCTGCAGGCACGCCCCTCCATATATACCTGCAGCCACGCCCCTCCATGTATACCTGTAGTCACGCCCACTCATGTATACCTGTAGCCACACCCCTCCATATATACCTGCAGCCACGCCCCTCCATGAATACCTGCAGCCACGCCCCTCCATGTATACCTGCAGCCACGCCCCTCCATGTATACCTGCAGCCACGCCCCTCCATGTATACCTGCAGCCACGCCCCTCCATGTATACCTGCAGTAACACCCCTCCATGAATACCTGCAGCCACGCCCCTCCATGTATACCTGCAGTAACACCCCTCCATGTATACCTGCAGTCACGCCCCTCCATGTATACCTGCAGCCAAGCCCCTCCATGTATTCCTACGGCCTCGCCCCTTCATGTATTCCTGCAGCCACGCCCCTCCATGTATACCTGCCATCACGCCTCTCCATGTATACCTGCAGCCACGCCCCTGCACGTATTCCTGCAGCTACGCCCCTCCATGTATACCTGCAGCCACGCCCCTCCATGTATACCTTCAGGTACGCCCCTGCATGTATACCTATAGCCATGCCCCTCCATGTATACCTGCAGCCATGCCCTTCCATGTATACCTTCAGGTACGCCCCTCCGTGTATACCTGCAGTCACGCCCCTCCATGTATATTTGCATCCATGCCCCTACATGTACACCTGCAGCCACGCCCCTCCATGTATACCTGCAGCCACGCCCCTCCATATATACCTTCAGGTACGCCCCTGCATGTATACCTATAGCCATGCCCCCTCCATGTATACCTGCAGCCATGCCCCTCCATGTATACCTGCAGCAATGCCACTCCATGTATACCTGCAGCCACGCCCCTCCATGTATACCTGCAGTCACGCCCCTCCATGTATACCTGCAGCTACGCCCCTCCATGTATACCTGCAGCCACGCCCCTCCATGTATACCTGCAGTAACACCCCTCCATGTATACCTGCAGCCATGCCCCTCCGTATATACCTGCAGCAATACCACTCCATGTATACCTGCAACCACGCCCCTCCATGTATACCTGCAGCAACGCCCCTCCATGTATACCTGCAGCTACGCCCCTCCATGTATACCTTCAGCTACGCCCCTCCATGTATACCTGCAGCCACGCCCCTCCATGTATAACTGCAGCCACGCCCCTACATGTATTCCTGCAGCCACGTCCCTCCATGTATACCTGCAGCCACGCCCTTCCATGTATACCTGCACCCACGACCCTTCATGTATACCTGCAGTAACACCCCTCCATGAATACCTGCAGCCACGCCCCTCCATGTATACCTGCAGTAACACCCCTCCATGTATACCTGCAGTCACGCCCCTCCATGTATACCTGCAGCCAAGCCCCTCCATGTATTCCTACGGCCTCGCCCCTTCATGTATTCCTGCAGCCACGCCCCTCCATGTATACCTGCCATCACGCCCCTCCATGTATACCTGCAGCCACGCCCCTGCACGTATTCCTGCAGCTACGCCCCTCCATGTATACCTGCAGCCACGCCCCTCCATGTATACCTTCAGGTACGCCCCTGCATGTATACCGATAGCCATGCCCCTCCATGTATACCTGCAGCCATGCCCTTCCATGTATACCTTCAGGTACGCCCCTCCGTGTATACCTGCAGTCACGCCCCTCCATGTATATTTGCAGCCATGCCCCTACATGTATACCTGCAGCTACGCCCCTCCATGTATACCTGCAGCCACGCCCCTCCATGTATACCGGCAGTAACACCCCTCCATGTATACCTGCAGCCATGCCCCTCCTATATACCTGCAGCAATACCACTCCATGTATACCTGCAACCACGCCCCTCCATGTATACCTGCAGCAACGCCCCTCCATGTATACCTGCAGCAACGCCCCTCCATGTATACCTTCAGCTACGCCCCTCCATGTATACCTGCAGCCACGCCCCTCCATGTATACCTTCAGCTACGCCCCTCCATGTATACCTGCAGCCACGCCCCTCCATGTATAACTGCAGCCACGCCCCTACATGTATTCCTGCAGCCACGTCCCTCCATGTATACCTGCAGCCACGCCCTTCCATGTATACCTGCACCCACGACCCTCCATGTATACCTTCAGCTACGCCCCTCCATGTATACCTGCAGCCACGCCCTCCATGATACCTGCAGCCACGCCCCTCCGTGTATAACTGCAGCCACGCCCCTACATGTATTCCTGCAGCACGTCCCTCCATGTATACCTGCCGCCACGCCCATCCATGTATACCTGCACCCACGACCCTCCATGTATACCTTCAGCTACGCCCCTCCATGTATACCTGCAGCAAGCCCTTCCATGTATACCTGCACCCACGACCCCTCCATGTATACCTTCAGCTACGGCCCCTCCATGTATACCTGCATCCACGCCCCTCCATGTATACCTGCACCCACGACCCTCCATGTATACCTGAGCCACGCCCCTCCATGTGTCCCTGCAGCCAAGCCCCTCCATGTATACCTGCACCCACGACCCTCCATGTATACCTGCAGCCAAGCCCCTCCATGTATACCTGCAGCACGCCCCTCCATGTATACCTGCAGCCACACCTCCATGTATACCTGCAGCCACGCCCCTCCATGTATACCTGCAGCACACGCCCCTCCATGTATACCTGCACCCACGACCCTCCATGTATACCTGCAGCCACGCCCCTCCATGTATACCTGCAGCCACGCCCCTCCATGTATACTTGCACCCACGACCCTCCATGTATACCTGCAGCCACGCCCCTCCATGTATACCTGCAGCCACGCCCCTCCATGTATACCTGCGCCAAGCCCCTCCATGTATACCTGCAGCCACGCCCCTCCATGTATACCTGCAGCCAC
>WNGS01007131.1:10914-30364 GCA_020271785.1 Procambarus virginalis
CTTCAGACCCAAGCAAGTGCAAAATCATCAACCGAAAAAAATACAGGAGGAATGCCTGGACTGCAGGTAGGGCGAGGACGTCCCAATAATTACAAAATACACGGTCTCGTCAGACCTTGTCTGGTGCTTGGCCAGCACCAAACAAGATAGGAACTTAAGCCCTACCAACCCAACCCGTCCTTCTAATAGAACGTCGAATTTTAACGTATACTCTATACTAAGGCCAAAAATCATCATACTAGAAAATGATAGTCGCTCGCAAAATTCACGTACTGTACCATTTTCTGTTTTGGGTCCTCTGGTAGGTTAGGATAAGGGCACTTTTTATTATTAATTATTACATGCAAAGTATGCCAATAAATAACAGAGGATATACAGAAAACCAACACAACGGGAAAGAAAACAAAAGAACAAAGCCATACGCCTGGAGGGCTTCACAACAAAACACAGAACACGGAACACACATGGCAGGTAGGACAAACATTAAGCCAAAAGAAACACCTGGAAACACAGGTAAAGACATTAAAGACAAAGGTACAGTACATCCCCAAACAAGGGTACTAAAACCACAGGCCTGAAGAGCCCACAGCAAAAATGACATACATGAAACACCAACTGGGACAGCAAGTCCCAGCTGCGTCTGGGTACAAGTGACAGGATGAACAACCCAGCGGGTTTTCTTCCTATTGGGGAGTGTTGTACATGCTGCTATGGCGGTGTGTCCACTCACAGGATGAGTGGCGCTGCCCAATAAACTCGCCTCTCAGGGCAAAATTTTAAAAAATTAAAAATCACTGCCTAATGCATTCCATTTATTAACTACTCTGACATTACACAAAATTCTTCTAATGTCTTTATGGCACATATGGTACTCAATTTTCACCTGTGTCCCCTTGTGCATGTGCCCCTTGTGCTAAATAAACTGTCTTTGTCAACCCTATAAATTACTTTGAGAATCTTGAATGTGGTGATCATGTCCAGCTTAACTCTTCTGTCCTCCAGTGACGGGAGGATTAATTACCGTAGTCTCTCCTCAAAGCTCATGCCGTGAGTGTGTGTGTGTGTGTGTGTGTGTGTGTGTGTGTGTGTGTGTGTGTGTGTGTGTGTGTGTGTGTGTGTGTGTGTGTGTGTGTGTGTGTACTCACCTAATTGTACTCACCTAATTGTGCTTGCGGGGGTTGAGCTTTGGCTCTTTGGTCCCGCCTCTCAACTGTCAATCAACTGGTGTACAGTTTCCTGAGCCTACTGGGCTCTATCATATCTACATTTGAAACTGTGTATGGAGTCAGCCTCCACCACATCACTGCCTAGTGCATTCCATTTACTAACTACTCTGACACTGAAAAAGTTCTTTCTAATGTCTCTGTGGCTCATTTGGGTACTCAGCTTCCACCTGTGTCCCCTTGTTCGCGCCCCTCCAGTGTTGAATAGTTCAGTCTTGTTTACCCGGTCAATTCCCCTGAGGATTTTGTAGGTTGTGATCATGTCCGCCCTTACTCTTCTGTCTTCCAGTGTCGTAAGTTGCATTTCCCGCAGCCTTTCCTCATAACTCATGCCTCTTAGTTCTGGGACTTGTCTAGTAGCATACCTTTGGACTTTTTCCACCTTCGTCTTGTGCTTGACAAGGTACGGGCTCCATGCTGGGGCCGCGTACTCCAGGATTGGTCTTACATATGTGGTGTACAAGATTCTGAATGATTCCTTACACAGGTTCCTGAACGCCGTTCTGATGTTAGCCAGCCTCGCATATGCCGCATACACACACACACACATATGTGTGTGTGTACTCACCTAGTTGTACTCACCTAGTTGTGCTTGCGGGGGTTGAGCTCTGGCTCTTTGGTCCCGCCTCTCAACCGTCAATCAACAGGTGTACAGTTTCCTGAGCCTATTGGGCTCTATCATATCTACACTTGAAACTGTATATGGAGTCAGCCTCCACCACATCGCTTCCTAATGCATTCCATTTGTCAACCACTCTGACACTAAAAAAGTTCTTTCTAATATCTCTGTGGCTCATTTGGGCACTCAGTTTCCACCTGTGTCCCCTAGTGCGTGTGCCCCTTGTGTTAAACAGCCTGTCTTTATCAACCCTGTCGATTCCCCTGAGAATCTTGAATGTGGTGATCATGTCCCCCCTAACTCTTCTGTCTTCCAACGAAGTGAGGTTTAATTCCTGCAGTCGCTCCTCGTAGCTCATACCTCTCAGCTCGGGTACTAGTCTGGTGGCAAACCTTTGAACCTTTTCCAGTTTAGTCTTATGCTTGACTAGATAGGGACTCCATGCTGGAGCCGCATACTCCAGGATTGGTCTGACATATGTGGTATATAATGTTCTGAAAGATTCCTTACACAAGTTATGTGTGTAAGTGTGTGTGTGTGTGTGTGTGTGTGTGTGTGTGTGTGTGTGTGTGTGTGTGTGTGTGTGTTTGTGTGTGTGTGTGTGTGTGTTTGTGTGTGTGTGTGTGTGTGTACTCAGTTGTGCTTGCGGGGGTTGAGTCCCCCCTTCCCGCCCCGCCTCTCAAAAGTCAATCTACTGATGTAAAGATTCCTGAGCTTCAAGCCCTCTATCATATCTACATTTGAAACTGTGTATGGAGTCAGCCTCCACCATATCACTTCCTACTGCATTCAATATACTAACTACTCTAACACTGAAAAACTTCTTTTTAATGTCTCTGTGGCTCATTTGGGTACCCAGCTTCCACCTGTGTCTCCGATCCGTGTAGCCATCCTTGTCTACCCTATCAATTCCCCTGAGAATTTTGTATGTGGTGATCATGTCTCCCCGAGCTTTTCTTTCTTCCTGGGACGTGAGGTGCATTTTACTCAGCCTTTACTCGTAACTCATGCCTCTTAGTTCTGGGACTTGCCTAGTGGCATACCTCTGAACTTTTTTCCAGTTTCATCTTGTGCTTGACAAGCCATTTGTTGGACCATTCATTCAGTCACTCTAGATCATCTTGTAGCCTCCTACTATCTTCCTCTGTTTTAATCCTCCTCATAATTTTTGCATCGTCAGCAAACAATGAGAGGAACGATTCTATACCCTCTGGGAGATCATTTACATATATCAGAAGCACAACCACTTGGGTTGAAGCGACGGTCTCGCTTCATGCAGGTCGGCGTTCAATCCCCGACCGTCCAAGTGGTTGGGCACCATTTCTTCCCTCCCTGTCCCATCCCAAATCCTTATCCTGACCCCCTTCTTCCAAGTGCTATATAGTCATAATGGCTTGGCGCTTTCCCCTGATATTGTTGTTTGTTTTACATATATCAGAAACAGTATAGGTCCGAAGACTGAACCCTGCGGAACTCCACTTGTGATGTCTCGCCAATCTGAGACCTCACCCCTCACGGTGACGCGCTGTCTTCTGTTGCTTAGGCTTATCAAATGGAGTACCTTCCCT
This sequence comes from Procambarus virginalis, assembly GCA_020271785.1. Classification (NCBI taxonomy): domain Eukaryota; kingdom Metazoa; phylum Arthropoda; class Malacostraca; order Decapoda; family Cambaridae; genus Procambarus; species Procambarus virginalis. The sequence goes on from WNGS01007131.1 coordinate 14,325, forward strand.
TTCACTCCTGCCTGCATCTCCAGCATTTTTACTAGCCTCTTGTGTGTGGTACTGTATCAAAGGCTTTCAGGCAATCCAAAAATATGCAATCTGCCCACCCCTCTCTTTTTTTGCCGGATTTTTGTTGCCAAGTCGTAGAATTCAATTAATCCTGTAAGACAGGACTTGCCTACCCTGAACCCATGTTGATGCTGTGTTACGAAGTTCCTTCGCTCCAGATGTTCCACTATCTTTTTTCGTACAATCTTCTCCATCAGCTTGCAAGGTATGCAGGTTAGGGACACTGGCCTGTAGTTCAGTGCCTCCTGTCTATCCCCCTTTTTGTATATCGGGACTTCACTGGCCGTCTTCCAAATTTTTGGTAGTTCCCCCCTGTTACCAGTGATTTGTTATACACTATGGAGAGTGGCAGGCACAGTGCTTCTACTCCTTCCTTTAGTATCCAAGGGGAGATTCCATGTGGGCCTACATCCCCAGTGGTAATCTCAAACTCTTCTAGTGGTGCCTGGTTAACTATTTCCTCTGCTGTCTCTGGAACTTCTCCTTGCTTTAATATGAAGACCTCCTGAAATTTCTTATTCAGTTCCTCGCTCACTTCCTTGTCGTTTGTAGTGAGTCTGTCTGTCCCAACAATTAATTTCATTACATGTTCTTTTATTGTTGATTTCCTCCTGATGTGGCTGTGCAGGAATTTAGGTTGAGTCTTAGCCTTGCTTGCGATAATCGTTTTCATATTGTCCTTCTGCTTCTCTTCTCATCCTGACATATTCATTCCTGGCACTCTGGTATCTTTCTCTTGTGACGGTAAAGTAGTGGAGTATGGTGGTCGGCAGTCTTCCACTGGTAGATGTTAAGGCCAGGCCACATATAAAAAGAAAAGTAAAAAAAAGAAAAAAAGAATGACTGCGTGTTGGATAATCTGTGGTAAGGTAATGGAAGAGACATAAAACACAATAATAAACAATGCTCTTTAATAACACTAAGAAACAATTGAAATAAAGGCAAAATCTTGGCTTAATGGAGCAGAACAACAAGTGGAAAAATAACTGAACATAAAACTGAATTACGTTAAAGGGAGGAGAAGTGATATGAAATAACAAGTAAAAATAATATTAGTGCTGGGAATATATGCGCTAGCTATAAACCTCTATTTGTTCACACGAGGTGAGTCAACCTAGGTGTTCACAGCAAGAGCACAAGATATATTCTGGCTGGTAGGGCTGCTAGGGACTCCAACATTGACTGGCGAGGAATGTGATTGGCGTGGAGCGGGAGTGGTGTGTTGATTAGCGGCCAATGAGAACGCAGGACGGCCACAAGTCGATAGTTTGGCTGGGAGCAGCAGTGGCAGGTCGACCAGGTGTGCAGAAGTGGGGGAAAGGAGGGAGTTGCAGGTGCGTGTGGCTGTCTTGATATATACGTTAAGCCACTATAAAACGTATCTTGCATATTGTAGAGAATGGGATGAAGGAAGGAAATAGCAGGCTCAATCTCTGGGAAGAGATTATCGTCACAACTCTCCCCCGAAGCCTGCGGTTCTGGCAGAGTCACGTTCACGGGAGGTAGAGTGGGAGGTGGAGCTGCCTCTACCTCATGCACTCTGGAGAGGGCGTCAGCGATGATGTTATCAGGCCCCTTGATGTAGCAGATCTTTAAATTGAAGCCTTGAAGATATAAAGCCCATCGCAGCAGACGTTGGTTATTAAATTGGGCTTGATGTAGGAATCTCAGAGGGTTGTGGTCCGAATAGATGGTAGTGGACCTAGCACCGTGCAGATATGGTGCAAAGTGTTGTAAGCTCAGGACGATGGAGAGGAGTTCCTTCTCTATAGTACTGTAGTTTTTCTGATGAGGCTTCAACTTGCAACTGTAGTAGCTGACAGGTAGAACCTCCTCGCCTCGCTGCTGCATTAAGACACTTCCGATGCCGGTACCACTGGCGTCGACATGGAGGATGAAAGGCTTCTTGATATCTGGTGAGGCGAGAATAGGATTAGAACAGAGGAGGAATTTGAGTTGTTCGAAGGCAACGGTTTGCTCCCTGGTCCAATTATACCGTTGCTTGGGACTGGTTAAGGTGATTAAGGGGGTTGCAACAGTGCTAAAATTCTTCACAAACCTACGGTAATAGGAAGCAAGACCAAGGAAGCGCAGGAGCTGCTTCCTGGTAGTAGGCTGTGGATACTGTTGGATTGCTTGAATTGTGATATTTAACGGAGCCAGGCTGCCACTCCCTATAACATGACCCAGGTACCGCACTTTACCTTTCGCGAAGGTGGACTTGCCCAGATTGATGGTGAGGCCGGCTTTCAGGAGCTTGTAGAACAATCGTTGTAGCTGGAGCAGGTGTTCGCTCCAGGTGTTGGATGCTACCACGATGTCATCCAAATAGGCGTAGGTTTGTCCAAGCCCTGGATGACGCGGTTGACAGCTCTCTGAAAGGTGGCCGGGGCATTGCAGAGTCCAAGGGAAGGCGATTGTACCTGAAAAGCCCGAACGGGGTTATAAAGGCAGACAGTACTTAGCTCGCTCCGTTAAACTCACCTGGTAGTAGCCCTTGAGTAAGTCTACCTGAGACAGGTAGCGGGCATTACCAATGGCATCAAGTATGTCGTCTATCCTTGGTATTGGGTAGGCGTCCTTCACTGTGACCCGGTTCAACTTCCTATAATCCGTGCAAAGACGGATTTTGCCGTGAGGTTTGGGTACCAGGATGCATGGTGAGGCCCAGGGGGACTCACAGGGGTAGCCAGTCTATGGTCCAAGAGATACTGTACCTCAGCACGCATGACTTCCGTTTTGCTAGGGCTGATTCGGTAGAACGGTTGGCGAATCGGCTGGGTGTCAGGTAGCAGTTGGATGTCGTGCCGAGTCACAGTACACTCTTGGGGATCATCTCGAAACAACTCCTGATGTTCTCTGATGAGTTTGATGAGTGAAGCACTATTATCGTCCTGAAAATGATTGTGAAGGTCAGTAAGGATTTCCGAATAGAAAGCGCTGTCTCAGTGTCAGTGTTTTCGGAAGGAGAAGCAGGGAAGGTCTCACTGTGGCTGTATGGACCTGTAAATGAGGTGAATTGGTTAACACAGTGGGAGGAACACCATAGTAGGGCTTGAGTAGATTGATGTGGCACAGCTGGGTCTTGCGCCGCCTATCGGGGGTCTCGAGAACGTAGTTGAAGTTGTTCCGGCACTCCTTAACACGGTAGGGTCTTGAGAACCTGTTCTGCAAAGGAGAACCTGGGATAGGGAAATAGGCAAGAACTAAGTCTCCCGGTTTAAACTTCCTTACTTTGCAGTGCTGGTTGTAACGAGTCTTCATCCTCTCCTGGGCTTTCTGTAGGTCGTTGCTGGCAAAGGAATGGACCCTCTCTAGAATGTGTCGGAGGTTTTGAAGATACTGGGGCACATTCTGATGTTCACTGAGGTGGCATCACGTAGAGAATCTTTGAAAGCCTTGAGAGTGTACGGCACTTACGTCCGTAGAGCATCTCATAAGGAGTACTCCTAGTGACTCGTTGGAAGACTTCTAAAAATACACATGATGAGATCAATTTGCCTATCCCAATCCTTTGAGGTCTCATTGCAAAACTTTTTTAAGAGTGTGTGTGTGTACTCACCTAGTTGTGTTTGCGGGGTGAGCTCTGGCTCTTTCGGCCCGCCTCTCAACTGTCAATCAACTGTTTTCTAACTACTACTACTACTATTTTTTTCCCACAACACACACACACACACACAGGAACCAGCCCGTGACAGCTGACTAACTCCCAGGTATAATTTTACTGCTAGGTAACAGGGGTATAGGGTGAAAGAAACTCTGCCCATCGTTTCTCACCGGCGCCCGGGATCGAACCCGGGACCACAGATCACGTGTACAGCGTGCTGTCCGCTCGCCGACCGGCACACACCCGAGGTGTGTGTGTGAGAGAGAGAGAGAGAGAGAGTAAACTGGCGAAGTTTACATCAAGGAAGCCGAGTTAAGATGCGAGGGTTTACGGGTAAAGGTGGTCGCTATACTGAATGTTTTTACTGAGCTGCGCCTCCCGGTCAGGCCCGCTCTTCCCTGTTACTTCCTGCCACACCTGACTGTAGCAGTGACCGAGACTGCTCTGTACACCTGACTGTAGCAGTGACCGAGACTGCTCTGTACACCTGACTGTAGCAGTGACCGAGACTGCTCTGTACACCTGACTGTAGCAGTGACCGAGACTGCTCTGTACACCTGACTGTAGCAGTGACCGAGACTGCTCTGTACACCTGACTGTAGCAGTGACCGAGACTGCTCTGTACACCTGACTGGAGCAGTGACCGAGACTACTCCTGTACACCTGACTGTAGCAGGACCGAGACTGCTCTGTACACCTGACTGTAGCAGTGACCGAGACTGCTCTGTACACCTGACTGTAGCAGTGACCGAGACTGCTCTGTACACCTGACTGTAGTGGGACCGAGACTGCTCTGTACACCTGACTGTAGCAGTGACCGAGACTGCTCTGTACACCTGACTGTAGCAGTGACCGAGACTGCTCTGTACACCTGACTGTAGTGGGGACCGAGACTGCTCTGTACACCTGACTGTAGTGGGGACCAGACTGCTCTGGACACCTGACTGTAGTGGGACCGAGACTGCTCTGTACACCTGACTGTAGTGGGGACCCAGACTGCTCTGTACACCTGACTGTAGCAGTGACCGAGACTGCTCTGTACACCTGACGTAGTGGGGACCGAGACTGCTCTGTACACCTGACTGTAGTGGGACCGGACTGCTCTGTACACCTGACTGTAGTGGGGACCCAGACTGCTCTGTACACCTGACTGTAGTGGGGACCCGAGACTGCTCTGTACACCTGACTGTAGCAGGGACCCAGACTGCTCTGTACACCTGACTGTAGCAGTGACCGAGACTATTCAGTACACCTGACTGTAGCAGTGACCGAGACTGCTCAGTACACCTGACTGTAGTGACCGAGACTGCTCTGTACACCTGACTGTAGCAGTGACCGAGACTGCTCTGTACACCTGACTGTAGCAGTGACCGAGACTGCCCAGTACACCTGACTGTAGCAGTGACCGAGACTGCCCAGTACACCTGACTGTAGCAGTGACCGAGACTGCCCAGTACACCTGACTGTAGCAGTGACCGAGACTGCCCAGTACACCTGACTGTAGCAGTGACCGAGACTGCCCAGTACACCTGACTGTAGCAGTGACCGAGACTGCCTCAGTACACCTGACTGTAGCAGTGACCGAGACTGCCCAGTACACCTGACTGTAGCAGTGACCGAGACTGCCCAGTACACCTGACTGTAGCAGTGACCGAGACTGCCCAGTACACCTGACTGTAGCAGTGACCGAGACTGCCCATACACCTGACTGTAGCAGTGACCGAGACTGCCCAGTACACCTGACTGTAGCAGTGACCGAGACTACTCTGTACACCTGACTGCGATTGGGTCTGAGAGCGGCGCCAACAACGTCGAGGAGCGTGATATGACCGGCGGTGACGATGCTTAACATTGTTGCTCCCTCTTTGTTAGGAGCCACGGCCAAAAAGCCATAATTTTAAAATAAAAAAAATAATTGAACAAAGTGAACAAAATTTTGATTTTTTTTCCCCAAAAGGCCAGTTAATGGTCCTGTGGTAGGTTAGGAGGCCAAAAGTTCTCTTAAGGTTAGAAAGCGTCATGAAAACGTTAATGAAAGTTCCTCTCTTAACCTATCGCCTAAGCCAGAGACCCAAAACAGAGAACGGGACATTACGTCACTTTCGTGAACCGATCCCATTTTCAAATTACGTCTTTTTTAGCCTGAGTGTACATACGAGCGACACAGGACGTGATTTGTATGAGAACAGTTTGGTTTGTGAATGGACCTGTTCCGTTATTCCTAACCAATCATATTCTAACTCTGTTCCCTGCCTCCCTTTAATTCCCCTCCCTCCTCCCTCCCACTCTCCCTGTTCCCTCTCCCCGTTCTTCGTCACCCTTTCATTATCTCCTCCATTTTCCATTCTCATTTTCGCCACCTGCAAGATCTCCGGCGTTCGTAATCCAGTTATCTCTCCCTTCTCTTCTTTGTCCTCCATCTTCATCCTCTCCTTTTAGGTTAAATGTTCCTTATTTCCCTTTCCACTCTCCAATTCTGCAGACCCGCGTTCCTCTTCCGTTTGTCAAGGGGCTGTCTCATGCTTGCCGTCCCTGACCAGCTGCCATCCCTGACCAGCTGCCGTCCCTGACCAGCTGCCGTCCCTGACCAGCTGCCATCCCTGACCAGCTGCCGTCCCTGACCAGCTGCCGTCCCTGACCAGCTGCCGTCCCTGACCAGCTGCCATCCCTGACCAGCTGCCGTCCCTGACCAGCTGCCGTCCCTGACCAGCTGCCATCCCTGACCAGCTGCCGTCCCTGACCAGCTGCCGTCCCTGACCAGCTGCCATCCCTGACCAGCTGCCGTCCCTGACCAGCTGCCGTCCCTGACCAGCTGCCGTCCCTGACCAGCTGCCGTCCCTGACCAGCTGCCGTCCCTGACCAGCTGGCGTCCCTGGCCAGCTGCCATCCCTGACCAACTGCCGTCCCTGACCACCTGCCGTCCCTGACCACCTGCCATCCTGACCAACTGCCGTCCCTGACCACCTGCCGTCCCTGACCAGCTGCCGTCCCTGACCAGCTGCCGTCCCTGACCAGCTGCCGTCCCTGACCAGCTGCCGTCCCTGACCAGCTGGTTATATTAGCTGCTTCATCCCTCGCCTGGCCTCTGGCACGGGTAGTACATCCATCGCTCAAAACTGATCCCACAAACTAAGGAAGATGGCAACAAAGCCTTCTTGAGCAACAAAATCTGACGTGTTATAATCTGGCGCGCTACTGAGCCTTCCGCTCCGGCATATTACTGAGGGTTCCCTTTGTTCGTTGAGTTTGTTTTAATAATCGGGATCTTTCTGCAAAATGAGTTTGAAAGATGCTTAACGACGCTTGACGCTGACGCTGACGTTGACCGCCACCACTGACCGCAGGTGACGAAATGTGTCGACATGCAGACTCGCAGAAGTTAATATTCATGAAGAAATGTGAAGTACCAGTACCACTNACATACTAGTTCTCCCACAAATTTTGTTGCAAGCCTCCAGTTTTATATTTAAGACTTGTTTGCACCCAGAGGTACGGGTTGCAAGCAGTGTTGCATACTGTCTACAATCTCTAAGACCGTTACCACTATCATGGAAGTCTTTATTGAGTTTTTTTTAAATACCGTAGCAATGTTTTACAGCTTCCCAGCGGCCGCCAGTGTCTCCGTGTTGGTCAGGGCGTCTGGTGATGGAATGTTTATACACTCCTAAACCTGTTTCTCTTAACGGTTCCTGGAGTTGTCTTCCCCTGGTATCCTTGTGGCTGGAGCCCTCGACTGTGACAGCCACGAGCCCCGGCCCTTGGCCCGGCCCCTGGCCCGGCCCCTGGCCCGGCCCCTGGCCCGGCCCCTGGCCGGCCCTGGCCCGGCCCCTGGCCCGGCGCGAGTCACAATGTTCCAGACAACATAACCGTAGGTAAAGCGGTGCAGGAACACCACCGAGGCGGCTTCAAGACACCAACAAGGTTAGACCCTATAAACAGGCGCTAACTTACACTATCAGGCGAGCTGCAAGAAATGGCAGCGAGCCAAAGAAATTAATGGACTAAACTGGTAGCAGGAGGTGGGGTTGCGGGGGGGGGCTATAGTTGGGGTTGTGGGGTCACAGGCTGGGGGGGGGGTTATAGTTGGGGTGGTGGGGTCACAGGCTGGGGGGGGGGAGCCAACCACACTCCCTACACACCTCCATGCAAGCGTGTATTAGTTATTTACAATATGTGGCATACATGTAGGACCCGGTAGCACGGTGGGCTACGTCCTCGGCTCACAACCAATGGACTCGGGTTCAATCCCCAAGCAGGACAAAAGATTCAAACTGATCGGCGCTTTTTCTATCACCTGAGACCTCTGTTTAACTAGCAGTTAAATAGGTACCCGGGAATTAGACAAGTGTTATGGGTTACAGATAGTCAGTAGTTGGCCTCTAGGGGGGGGGGGGAACCTAAATAAACCTAACTCCAGGCTTCCTGTCCCTGACAAAGGGATTATTCATATTTTGTAACAAATTTAAAATACATTTGGATTTAAACGATATGTGAAGTACTATCACCCCCCTTGTGTCTCACCGCCTGTGTCTCACCCCCTTGTGTCTCACCCCCTTGTGTATCACCCCCTTGTGTCTCACCCCCTTGTGTCTCACCGCCTGTGTCTCACAATCTGTGTCTCACCCCCTGTGTCTCACCCCCTTGTGTCTCACCCCCTTGTGTCTCACCCCCTTGTGTCTCACCGCCTGTGTCTCACCCCTTGTGTCTCACCCCCTTGTGTATCACCCTCTTGTGTCTCACCCCCTTGTGTCTCACCCCCTTGTGTATCACCCTCTTGTGTATCACCCCCTTGTGTCTCACCGCCTGTGTCTCACCCCTTGTGTCTCACCCCCTGTGTCTCACCCCCTTGTGTCTCACCCCCTGTGTCTCACCCCCTTGTGTATCACCCTCTTGTGTCTCACCCCCTTGTGTATCACCCCCTTGTGTCTCACCCCTGTGTCTCACCCCCTGTGTCTCACCCCCTGTGTCTCACTCCCTTGTGTATCACCCTCTTGTGTCTCACCCCCTTGTGTATCACCCCCTGTGTCTCACCCCCTGTGTCTCACCCCCTTGTGTCTCACCCCCTTGTGTATCACCCTCTTGTGTCTCACCCCCTGTGTCTCACCCCCTTGTGTATCACCCCCTTGTGTATCACCCTCTTGTGTATCACCCCCTTGTGTCTCACCCCTTGTGTATCACCCTCTTGTGTCTCACCCCTTGTGTATCACCCTCTTGTGTCTCACCCCCTGTGTCTCACCCCCTGTGTCTCACCCCCTGTGTCTCACCCCCTGTGTCTCACCCCCTGTGTCTCACCCCCTGTGTCTCACCCCCTTGTGTATCACCCTCTTGTGTCTCACCCCCTTGTGTATCACCCTCTTGTGTTTCACCCCTGTGTCTCACCCCCTGTGTCTCACCCCCTGTGTCTCACCCCCTGTGTATCACCCTCTTGTGTCTCACCCCCTTGTGTATCACCCCCTGTGTCTCACCCCTGTGTCTCACCCCCTGTGTCTCACTCCTGTGTCTCACCCCCTTGTGTATCACCCTCTTGTGTCTCATCCCCTTGTGTATCACCCTCTTGTGTCTCACCCCCTTGTGTATCACCCCCTGTGTCTCACCCCCTGTGTCTCACCCCATGTGTCTCACTCCCTGTGTCTCACCCCCTTGTGTATCACCCTCTTGTGTCTCATCCCCTTGTGTATCACCCCCTGTGTCTCACCCCCTGTGTCTCACCCCCTGTGTCTCACCCCTTGTGTATCACCCTCTTGTGTCTCATCCCCTTGTGTATCACCCCCTTGTGTATCACCCCTTGTGTCTCACCCCCTGTGTCTCACCCCCTGTGTCTCACCCCCTGTGTCTCACCCCTTGTGTCTCACCCCTTGTGTCTCACCCCCTTGTGTCTCACCCCCTGTGTCTCACCCCTTGTGTATCACCCTCTTGTGTCTCACCCCCTTGTGTATCACCCCATTGTGTCTCACCCCCTGTGTCTCACCCCCTGTGTCTCACCCCCTGTGTCTCACCCCCTTGTGTCTCACCCCCTGTGTCTCACCCTTGTGTCTCACCCCTTGTGTCTCACCCCCTGTGTCTCACCCCTTTGTGTCTCACCCCCTGTGTCTCACCCCCTTGTGTATCACCCCATTGTGTCTCACCCCATTGTGTCTCACCCCCTGTGTCTCACCCCCTGTGTCTCACCCCTTGTGTCTCACCCCTTGTGTCTCACCCCCTATGTCTCACCCCCTGTGTCTCACCCCCTTGTGTCTCACCCCCTGTGTCTCACCCCCTGTGTCTCTCCCCTTGTGTCTCACCCCCTTGTGTCTCACCCCTTGTGTCTCACCCCCTGTGTCTCACCCCCTTGTGTCTCACCCCCTGTGTCTCACCCCCTGTGTCTCACCCCCTTGTGTCTCACCCCCTGTGTCTCACCCCCTGTGTCTCACCCCTTGTGTCTCACCCCCTTATGTCTCACCCCTTGTGTCTCACCCCCTTGTGTCTCACCCCCTGTGTCTCACCCCTTGTGTATCACCCCATTGTGTCTCACCCCCTGTGTCTCACCCCTTGTGTATCACCCCATTGTGTCTCACCCCCTGTGTCTCACCCCCTGTGTCTCACCCCCTTGTGTCTCACCCCCTGTGTCTCACCCCCTGTGTCTCACCCCCTGTGTCTCACCCCCTGTGTCTCACCCCCTTGTGTCTCACCCCCTGTGTCTCACCCCCTGTGTCTCACCCCTTGTGTCTCACCCCCTTGTGTCTCACCCCCTGTGTCTCACCCCCTTGTGTCTCACCCCTTGTGTCTCACCCCCTGTGTCTCACCCCCTTGTGTCTCACCCCTTGTGTCTCACCCCTTGTGTCTCACCCCCTTGTGTCTCACCCCCTGTGTCTCACACCCTTGTGTTTCACCCCCTGTGTCTCACCCCCTTGTGTCTTACCCCCTTGTGTCTCACCCCCTTGTGTCTCACCCCTTGTGTCTCACCCCCTGTGTCTCACCCCCTTGTGTCTCACCCCTTGTGTCTCACCCCTTGTGTCTCACCCCCTTGTGTCTCACCCCCTGTGTCTCACACCCTTGTGTTTCACCCCCTGTGTCTCACCCTCTTGTGTCTCACCCCCTTGTGTCTCACCCCCTGTGTCTCACCCCTTGTGTATCACCCCCTTGTGTCTCACCCCCTGTGTCTCACCCCTTGTGTATCACCCCATTGTGTCTCACCCCCTGTGTCTCACACCCTGTGTCTCACACCCTGTGTCTCACCCCCCTGTGTCTCACCCCCTTGTGTCTCACCCCCTGTGTCTCACCCCCTGTGTCTCACTCCCTTGTGTCTCACCCCCTTGTGTCTCACCCCCTTGTGTCTCACCCCCCTGTGTCTCACCCCCTTGTGTATCACCCTTATGTCTCACCCCCTTGTGTCTCACCCCCTTGTGTCTCACCCCCTGTGTCTCACCCCCTTGTATCTCACCCCCTTGTATCTCACCCCCTTGTGTCTCACCCCCTGTGTCTCACACCCTGTGTCTCACACCCTGTGTCTCACCCCCTTGTGTCTCACCCCCTTGTGTCTCACCCCTTGTGTCTCACACCCTGTGTCTCACCCCCTTGTGTCTCACCCCCTGTGTCTCACCCCCTGTGTCTCACCCCCTGTGTCTCACACCCTGTGTCTCACACCCTTGTGTCTCACCCCCTTGTGTCTCACCCCCTGTGTCTCACCCCCTGTGTCTCACCCCCTTGTGTCTCACCCCCTTGTGTCTCACACCCTTGTGACTCACCCCCTTGTGTCTCACACCCTTGTGTCTCACCCCCTGTGTCTCACCCCCTTGTGTCTCACCCCCTTGTGTCTCACCCCTTGTGTCTCACCCCCTTGTGTCTCACCCCCTTGTGTCTCACCCCTTGTGTCTCACCCCCTGTGTCTCACCCCCTTGTGTCTCACCCCCTGTGTCTCACCCCTGTGTCTCACCCCCTGTGTCTCACCCCCTTGTGTCTCACCCCCTGTGTCTCACCCCCTTTTGTCTCACCCCTGTGTCTCACCCCCTTGTGTCTCACCCCCTTGTGTCTCACCCCCTTGTATCTCACCCCCTTGTGTCTCACCCCCTGTGTCTCACCCCCTTGTGTCTCACCCCCTGTGTCTCACCCCCTGTGTCTCACCCCCTGTGTCTCACCCCTTGTGGCTCACCCCCTTGTGTCTCACCCCCTTGTGTCTCATCCCCTTGTGTCTCACCCCCTTGTGTCTCACCCCCTTGTGTCTCACCCCCTGTGTCTCACCCCCTTGTGTCTCACCCCCTGTGTCTTACCCTCTTGTGTCTCACCCCCTTGTGTCTCACCCCCTGTGTCTCACCCCCTTGTGTCTCACCCCTTGTGTCTCACCCCCTTGTGTCTCACCCCCTTGTGTCTCACCCTCTTGTGTCTCACCCCCCTGTGTCTCACCCCCTTGTATCTCATCCCCTGTGTCTCACCCCCTGTGTCTCACACCCTTGTGCCTCACCCCCCTGCCTCACACACCTGTGTCTCACCCCCCTTGACTCTCACCCCTTGTGCCTCACCCCCTGTGCAGCACCCTTATCCGAAAGTGCCATAAGAATACATACCCACTTTGCACCAGACCAATCCTAGACGCTCAGGTGGGATAATATCCACATTTCTCAGCCATATAAGTTAAAAGCCCCATAAATGTGATATTGAATGTCTGGGCTGCGCGGCGGTTTCACTCTATCTCTAATTGGGTTCTCTGATTGGAATCGCAGATTAGTTTTGCCATCTTTTAGTATTCGTTGCTCAGCAAATTTGATTTTGAAAAGTGATAGTTATTGGTCAGCTTGGAGAGCTGCTGTTCGGACGCGAGGGGAAAATGAGCATGGAAGAGGTGGGAAAAGAATGACAATTCTAATCAGATTCAGGTTCACCAGTCATGTATGCCTGTGTGTATTAGTGGTGTGGTGAAGCGGTGATGTGTGTAATAATCGGTGCGGTGAAGCTGTCAGTTATGTGTGATGTATGTGGGGAAGTTGGCAGGGGGTGTATACATGGAACTTTGAAGGTAGCACTTGTGTTAGCCTTTAAATTCTAAGACGGTTGGTGTATAGCCAATCCTGTGGCCAGTGAGTCATGACGACATTCCTCAGAACAGCGCAGTAGCCGCTTCCATGTAGGCCGACAGTACCACACAGACCTAGATTAGCGCAGGACCTCAGGACTTGGTACGCTGGTTATATATTCTCTACCACAGCCACTGAAGCCCAGGAAGACAGCCTGTGTACCTCTTCAGACCCAAGCAAGTGCAAAATCATCAACCGAAAAAAAATACAGGAGGAATGCCTGGACTGCAGGTAGGGGCGAGGACGTCCCAATAATTACAAAATACACGGTCTCGTCAGACCTAGTCTGGTGCTTGGCCAGCACCAAACAAGATAGGTAACTTAAGCCCTACCAACCCAACCCGTCCTTCTAATAGAACGTCGAATTTTAACGTATACTCTATACCTAAGGCCAAAAATCATCATACTAGAAAATGATAGTCGCTCGCAAAATTCACGTACTGTACCATTTTCTGTTTTGGGTCCTCTGGTAGGTTAGGATAAGGGCACTTTTTTATTATTAATTATTACATGCAAAGTATGCCAATAAATAACAGAGGATATACAGAAAACCAACACAACGGGAAAGAAAACAAAAGAACAAAGCCATACGCCTGGAGGGCTTCACAACAAAACACAGAACACGGAACACACATGGCAGGTAGGACAAACATTAAGCCAAAAGAAACACCTGGAAACACAGGTAAAGACATTAAAGACAAAGGTACAGTACATCCCCAAACAAGGGTACTAAAACCACAGGCCTGAAGAGCCCACAGCAAAAATGACATACATGAAACACCAACTGGGACAGCAAGTCCCAGCTGCGTCTGGGTACAAGTGACAGGATGAACAACCCAGCGGGTTTTCTTCCTATTGGGGAGTGTTGTACATGCTGCTATGGCGGTGTGTCCACTCACAGGATGAGTGGCGCTGCCCAATAAACTCGCCTCTCAGGGCAAAATTTTAAAAAATTAAAAATCACTGCCTAATGCATTCTATTTATTAACTACTCTGACATTACACAAAATTCTTCTAATGTCTTTATGGCACATATGGTACTCAATTTTCACCTGTGTCCCCTTGTGCATGTGCCCCTTGTGTTAAATAAACTGTCTTTGTCAACCCTATAAATTACTTTGAGAATCTTGAATGTGGTGATCATGTCCAGCCTAACTCTTCTGTCCTCCAGTGACGGGAGGATTAATTACCTTAGTCTCTCCTCAAAGCTCATGCCGTGAGTGTGTGTGTGTGTGTGTGTGTGTGTGTGTGTGTGTGTGTGTGTGTGTGTGTGTGTGTGTGTGTGTGTGTACTCAGTTGTGCTTGCGGGGGTTGAGTCCCCCCTTCCCGCCCCGCCTCTCAAAAGTCAATCTACTGATGTAAAGATTCCTGAGCTTCAAGCGCTCTATCATATCTACATTTGAAACTGTGTATGGAGTCAGCCTCCACCATATCACTTCCTACTACATTCAATATACTAACTACTCTAACACTGAAAAACTCTTTTTAATGTCTCTGTGGCTCATTTGGGTACCCAGCTTCCACCTGTGTCTCCGATCCGTGTAGCCATCCTTGTCTACCCTATCATTTCCCCTGAGATTTTGTATGTGGTGATCATGTCTCCCCGAGCTTTTCTTTCTTCCTGGGACGTGAGGTGCATTTTACTCAGCCTTTACTCGTAACTCATGCCTCTTAGTTCTGGGACTTGCCTAGTGGCATACCTCTGAACTTTTTTCCAGTTCATCTTGTGCTTGACAAGCCATTTGTTGGACCATTCATTCAGTCACTCTAGATCATCTTGTAGCCTCCTACTATCTTCCTCTGTTTTAATCCTCCTCATATTTTTTGCATCGTCAGCAAACAATGAGAGGAACGATTCTATATCCTCTGGGAGATCATTTACATATATCAGAAGCACAACCACTTGGGTTGAAGTGACGGTCTCGCTTCATGCAGGTCGGCGTTCAATCCCCGACCGTCCAAGTGGTTGGGCACCATTTCTTCCCTCCCCGTCCCATCCCAAATCCTTATCCTGACCCCCTTCTTCCAAGTGCTATATAGTCATAATGGCTGGCGCTTTCCCCTGATATTGTTGTTTGTTTTACATATATCAGAAACAGTATAGGTCCGAAGACTGAACCCTGCAGAACTCCACTTGTGACGTCTCGCCAATCTGAGACCTCACCCCTCACGGTGACGCGCTGTCTTCTGTTGCTTAGGCTTATCAAATGGAGTACCTTCCCTTTCACTCCTGCCTGCATCTCCAGCATTTTTACTACCTCTTGTGTGGTACTGTATCAAAGGCTTTCAGGCAATCCAAAAATATGCAATCTGCCCACCCCTCTCTTTTTGCCGGATTTTTGTTGCCAAGTCGTAGAATTCAATTAATCCTGTAAGACAGGACTTGCCTACCCTGAACCCATGTTGATGCTGTGTTACGAAGTTCCTTCACTCCAGATGTTCCACTAGCTTTTTCGTACAATCTTCTCCATCAGCTTGCAAGGTATGCAGGTTAGGGACACTGGCCTGTAGTTCAGTGCCTCCTGTCTATCCCCCTTTTTGTATATCGGGACTTCATTGGCCGTCTTCCAAATTTTTTGGTAGTTCCCCCCTGTTACCAGTGATTTGTTATACACTATGGAGAGTGGCAGGCACAGTGCTTCTACTCCTTCCTTTAGTATCCAAGGGGAGATTCCATGTGGGCCTACATCCCCAGTGGTAATCTCAAACTCTTCTAGTGGTGCCTGGTTAACTATTCCTCTCCTGTCTCTGGAACTTCTCCTTGCTCTAATATGAAGACCTCCTGAAATTTCTTATTCAGTTCCTCGCTCACTTCCTTGTCGTTTGTAGTGAGTCTGTCTGTCCCAACAATTAATTTCATTACATGTTCTTTTATTGTTGATTTCCTCCTGAAGTGGCTGTGCAGGAATTGAGGTTGAGTCTTAGCCTTGCTTGCGATATCGTTTTCGTATTGTCCTTCTGCTTCTCTTCTCATCCTGACATATTCATTCCTGGCATTCTGGTATCTTTCTCTTGTGACGGTAAAGTAGTGGAGTATGGTGGTCGGCAGTCTTCCACTGGCAGATGTTAAGGCCAGGCCACATATAAAAAAAAGAAAAGTAAAAAAAAAGAAAAAAAGAATGACTGCGTGTTGGATAATCTGTGGTAAGGTAATGGAAGAGACATAAAACACAATAATAACCAATGCTCTTTAATAACACTAAAAACAAATTGAAATAAAGGCAAAATCTTGGCTTAATGGAGCAGAACAACAAGTGGAAAAATAACTGAACATAAAACTGAATTACGTTAAAGGGAGGAGAAGTGATATGAAATAACAAGTAAAA
>WNGS01007132.1:18977-33696 GCA_020271785.1 Procambarus virginalis
TGCTTTTGAGTGTTGAAATGCCCCAAATTACCATTTCTTTTAGGGTCTGAGTGTGGTGTAGTGGTTAACGCGTTACCTGTCATGCTGGTGGCTGAAGGCTTCTGTGCTGGCTAGGGTTCGAGTCTCCTGGTGGGAAGTGTTCTATAGTTGAATAACTACTCTCGCGTGTTTAGGCGAGTTGGGCATGAAGCATAGACACAGTGTATTCCCATATTCAACAGGGACTTGATGAAAAACGTAAATTTGACCCCTCACTAGCTCTGGTGCTCTTGGGAAGTGGTGATCTTTGGAGTGTTGAAATGCCCCAAAATTACCATTTCTTTTAAGGGTCTGAGTGTGGTGTAGTGGGTTAACGCGTTACCTGTCATGCTGGTGGCTGGAAGGCTTCTGTGCTGGCTAGGGTTCGAGTCTCCTGGTGGGAAAGTGTTCTATAGTTGAATAACTACTCTCGCGTGTTTAGGCGAGTTGGGCATGAAGCATAGACACAGTGTATTCCCATATTCAACAGGGACTTGATGAAAAAACGTAAATTTGACCCCTCACTAGCTCTGGTGCTCTTGGGAAGTGGTGATCTTTGGAGTGTTGAAATGCCCCAAAATTACCATTTCTTTTAAGGGTCTGAGTGTGGTGTAGTGGGTTAACGCGTTACCTGTCATGCTGGTGGCTGGAAGGCTTCTGTGCTGGCTAGGGTTCGAGTCTCCTGGTGGGAAAGTGTTCTATAGTTGAATAACTACTCTCGCGTGTTTAGCGAGTTGGGCATGAAGCATAGACACAGTGTATTCCCATATTCAACAGGGACTTGATGAAAAAACGTAAATTTGACCCCTCACTAGCTCTGGTGCTCTTGGGAAGTGGTGATCTTTGGAGTGTTGAAATGCCCCAAAATTACCATTTCTTTTAAGGGTCTGAGTGTGGTGTAGTGGGTTAACGCGTTACCTGTCATGCTGGTGGCTGGAAGGCTTCTGTGCTGGCTAGGGTTCGAGTCTCCTGGTGGGAAAGTGTTCTATAGTTGAATAACTACTCTCGCGTGTTTAGGCGAGTTGGGCATGAAGCATAGACACAGTGTATTCCCATATTCAACAGGGACTTGATGAAAAAACGTAAATTTGACCCCTCACTAGCTCTGGTGCTCTTGGGAAGTGGTGATCTTTGGAGTGTTGAAATGCCCCAAAATTACCATTTCTTTTAAGGGTCTGAGTGTGGTGTAGTGGGTTAACGCGTTACCTGTCATGCTGGTGGCTGGAAGGCTTCTGTGCTGGCTAGGGTTCGAGTCTCCTGGTGGGAAAGTGTTCTATAGTTGAATAACTACTCTCGCGTGTTTAGGCGAGTTGGGCATGAAGCATAGACACAGTGTATTCCCATATTCAACAGGGACTTGATGAAAAAACGTAAATTTGACCCCTCACTAGCTCTGGTGCTCTTGGAAGTGGTGATCTTTGGAGTGTTGAAATGCCCCAAAATTACCATTTCTTTTAAGGGTCTGAGTGTGGTGTAGTGGGTTAACGCGTTACCTGTCATGCTGGTGGCTGGAAGGCTTCTGTGCTGGCTAGGGTTCGAGTCTCCTGGTGGGAAAGTGTTCTATAGTTGAATAACTACTCTCGCGTGTTTAGGCGAGTTGGGCATGAAGCATAGACACAGTGTATTCCCATATTCAACAGGGACTTGATGAAAAAACGTAAATTTGACCCCTCACTAGCTCTGGTGCTCTTGGGAAGTGGTGATCTTTGGAGTGTTGAAATGCCCCAAAATTACCATTTCTTTTAAGGGTCTGAGTGTGGTGTAGTGGGTTAACGCGTTACCTGTCATGCTGGTGGCTGGAAGGCTTCTGTGCTGGCTAGGGTTCGAGTCTCCTGGTGGGAAAGTGTTCTATAGTTGAATAACTACTCTCGCGTGTTTAGGCGAGTTGGGCATGAAGCATAGACACAGTGTATTCCCATATTCAACAGGGACTTGATGAAAAAACGTAAATTTGACCCCTCACTAGCTCTGGTGCTCTTGGGAAGTGGTGATCTTTGGAGTGTTGAAATGCCCCAAAATTACCATTTCTTTTAAGGGTCTGAGTGTGGTGTAGTGGGTTAACGCGTTACCTGTCATGCTGGTGGCTGGAAGGCTTCTGTGCTGGCTAGGGTTCGAGTCTCCTGGTGGGAAAGTGTTCTATAGTTGAATAACTACTCTCGCGTGTTTAGGCGAGTTGGGCATGAAGCATAGACACAGTGTATTCCCATATTCAACAGGGACTTGATGAAAAAACGTAAATTTGACCCCTCACTAGCTCTGGTGCTCTTGGGAAGTGGTGATCTTTGGAGTGTTGAAATGCCCCAAAATTACCATTTCTTTTAAGGGTCTGAGTGTGGTGTAGTGGGTTAACGCGTTACCTGTCATGCTGGTGGCTGGAAGGCTTCTGTGCTGGCTAGGGTTCGAGTCTCCTGGTGGGAAAGTGTTCTACAGTTGAATATATATATATATATATATATATATATAGTATATATATGTATTCCGCCTTGGGCACCCGCCTGGACCATCGGACCCTAAGTATTGGTGTTGCCCTGCGTCTTGCCGCCCCTATCTCCACGGAGCACCGGTGTCTTTGCGGCTATGCACGGGCAGACCAATACGGCAGCCATGGTCTCATCTGTCGTAAGACACAGGGAAAGATTGCCAGACACGAAGCAGTCAATGACATCATCAAGAGAAGTTTGGCTACAGCTGGGTGTCCAGCACAAAGGGAACCCCAGTTGTGCAGACCTGACAACAGCCAAAAACGCTCAGATGGAGTCACCCTGCAGCCGTGGAGGAAATTTTAATAATTAACAATACCTCCAATAAAATTATATTACAAATCAACCATGCACAGTGAACATATAAAAGAGGAAAGAATAATGAAAGAAATAATCCGTAAAGGAGTAAAAAGCACTACTCCTAACCAAAACATAAACCTGATAATATTCTATTAAACCAAGAAGACTTCCGAACTGCTTATCAAAAACAGCCCGAAGCCGACAGAGAACCCTCTACAGCAGTCAAGCGTTGTATACATGTACACTTGCCCCCACGAAGGATGTAACCTTCAATCTAAGTACATAGGTATGACGTCGACCAAGCTGACGAGGCGTTTGACATTCCATCTTCAATCCGGTGCCCCTAGGAATCACATGAGACAAGCCCATGACATCACCCTAACAAGAGAAATGTTGAACAAAAATATGCATAATAGACAGAACCCAAGATGCAAGAAGATTACAAATTCTTGAAGCAATTCACATAAGAACAGAACAACCTACCATGAACACCCAAATCACGGAACTATTTACTCTTCCCACAATGAGAGTAAGGACAAGACCAGAACATAACGATGCCAACACAGAAGACAATGTTCAACATAACAGGCCAATTACATTGGATTAATCTTTGTATGTAGATGCCAGCTGCCTCGTATGGGCCAACAGGCCTTCTGCGGTTACCTATATTCCTATGTTCATATGTGTGACCCCACTTATCCCCTTTGTATCCCCTTTTGTTTTCACATTTATTATCTTATCACCTGACCCAGTGCGGGTATAAAATCAAATCACATTGTAAAATTCATTCACTTGAGAATGAACCATGGAGGTTCGAAATGTTGTGCAAATTGTTTAAATAAGTGTAATACATTCTATAGTAATTCACATCTTTTCTTCACCCGGAAATTACGAAAATGAGTTTTGGAGAACTCCTATTTCAGCTCAGCCCTGATGCTAAGAAAATAGTTAGAGGGATAGAAGCCCTAAATCAGAAGATAGTAAATACAGAATATGCGGTCATATTCAATGAGACATATATATTATATATATATATATATAATATATATATATATATATATATATATATATATATATATATATATGTATATATGTATATATATATATATATACAGTATTAGTAGCAGTCTTTCTTGTAAACATATGTTGTTGAATATATGACTGAAAGGTAAGATTAATGATTAATGATTAACTCGAATCTTCTCAATATTTCTTATGTTTTCCTTCACTGTCTGGGTAATTGAAAAATTAACTTCTCAAAGTTCTTTTTCACACTTTATTTATGATCTGACACCGAGAAGTGTTTCGCAAGACACTTCTTATATTTTCAAAGATAATTTTACTTACTCACATGGTGCTTATATTCGTTTGGGTGAGGTGATAGGACACAAATCAATGGAAAAAGACAGAACACAAACCAGTGGGTATATTACATGTTTTATCTTTTAGTTTTCTGTACTGGTTCAAGGTCTTGAAATGGGTAGAATGTAATTATGTGTTAATTGACTGTTAATTGCTGGTTTTGACTTTTTGATGTGTAGGGCCTCGCAGATGTCGAGTCTCCTGTTGTCGTTGTATCCGTCGATAATTGCTGTGTTGCTTGTTAACCCTTAAGCTGCTAAGGGATCCTGAGGAGATTTACACCCCTGTATGCAAGAAAACAAAAAATTCTAAAAAATTATTTGTCTTCTAAAAATGTTAATTTGTGTTCCCCGAGCACGGGAAAAATAATAAAAAAATCGTAGGTGACATATTTTGGGTGTAATAGGCCGAGGAAGTCTGGCAAAAAGTGGGCGTTGACAGAGCGGTCATCAGAGCTGGTCAGCGTCGCCCGAGCTGACAGGTGGGAGTTGCCACAAAGATATTATTACCTAATTATTCCAATGTCTCTGATTTTTTCTTAGTTTTTTTACAGTAATATTATTCAATAGTGTGTATTGTGATATATTTATATAATATAAGGGGTGAATCATTGCTATACTCAAAAGTATGGTGTGCATATTACTGATTCAATTATTATGTTCATAAAACAATAAAACAAATAGTTTTGCTGCTATTACACTCTCTACACAGGTTATATATAAGTATCTGCATGGTTTGTTCACCATACCGAACCACTAAGTTGGTATTGAGAGTCGAAAAGCAACGAGGAGTGACTGCCACCCACCAGCCAACCACTTCTTGCCACTCCCTCAACAGCGCCTCACTCGCCCACTTTCTCCTCCCACCATTATGTTTTTTTTTTATTTTATTTACTATATACAGACGTTATATATAAGTATCTAGATGTTTTGTTCAACACAACTGTACACCTAAGCTGATATAGTTAGTTAGTTCAGGCACTAAGAGTCGTTGCTACACACTGTCAGCTGGTGGCTGCCTCCTTCACACATTCAAGGTCACAAGTACTAAATTTTCTCCCACAACAATATCGTTTGTGGTGTTATTACACTATATACAGATGTTATATATAAGTATCTATATGTTTTTGTTCACCACAACTGTACAACTAATCTGATATAGTTAGTTCAGGTATTAACCCTTAAACCGCGCATATCATATATAAATGATATCAATGACAAAACCGAAATCGCGCACATCATTTATATATGATTTCGTGTCTAGCGCTATAATTTAAACACCCCGCCTGGGATAGGGGCAGCTATAGTACAGCCACGACTGATAGTTGCCAGATCCCACCTAGAAAAAAAATCCAGCCCAACATTCTTGAGAGTGAGAACGTCAGTATTGCGCCAGCCACCAAGGCTGGCGCACGCAGCACGAGCTCACAGCACCGCTGTTCAGCTTGTGACCACAGCATCGCCTACAAATGCCAAAATATAAGTGATACTGCTATTATTTAGCAGTGATAGTATTACTGAAGCCCCCTGAATTTGATAAAACTGACCAGGATTCTGATAACAGCTTGATTGTGGAGATATTTAGCGCTGTGCTCGATGGAGGGAGGAGTACGGCTGTGGAGGGAGGATTGTGGCGTTGTCTTCTGACTGTGTGTGGCCACCATTTATTGACTGCACTCACCATACCAGCTTAGTGGTTCGCTATGGTGAACACAAATGTAGATACTTACATATAACGTGTGTATAGTGTGAGATAACAGCGAGAGGAGTAGGTTGGGAGCCGCCATTTTGGTGAGAGGAGCGTCGTCTGCAGGAATTATCGTGTTGTTTACCTGTGACCACAAAGGGTCTTTGGGCACCATACCAGCTTATTTGTACAAGTATGGTGAATAAAACAGGTAGATACTTATATATAATGTGTGTATATAGCATAATAACACCACAACCAATATTGTTGGAGGAGAAATATTAGTGCGTGTGGCCTTGAGGGTGGCCGCCGATCAGCTGACTGTGGAGTAGCTACGTCTTTGTGCGTTTACTCACCATACAAGCTTAGATGTACAGTTATGGTGAACAAAACATGTAAATACGTATATATAACGTCTGTGTATAGTGAATAAATGCAAAAACAGTATTGTGGGAGGTAAATGAGGGTGAGTGAGGTGGTGTTGAGGGAGGGCGTGGCAGTGAGTGGCTCGCTGGTGTGTGGCGGCCACTCCTCGTTGCTTTTTGACTCACAAGACCAACTTAGTAGTTCGTTATGGTGAACAAAACATGCAGATACTTATATATAACCTGTGTATATAGTGTAACAACAGCAAAACTATTTGTTTATTGTTTTATGAACATAATAATTGAATCACTTATATGCACACCATAATTTTGAGTACTGCGATGGTTCACACATTTTATAATATAAATATACCACAATTCACTGTATGGAATAATATTACTGCAAAAAAACTAAGAAAAAATCAATCAGAGACATTGAAATAATTAGGAAATAATATATTTGTGGCAACTGCCGTCTGACAGCTCGGGCGGAGTAGACCTCGTCTGGCGAAGGCTCTGCCAACGCCCCTTTTTTGCCACACTTCCCTACCCTACTGCGGCTAAAATATGCTACCTACGATTTTTTTGGTATTTTTTCCGTGATCAGGGAACAAAAATAAACAATTCTATAAGACGAAAGAATTTTTTGGATTTTTTTTTTGTTGCGCCTGTGGGTGTGAATTCCATTTGGAATTGTGTGAATTCCATTCTTAATTCCTCAAACCTAGCGGTTTGAGGGTTAAGAGTCGTCGCTACACACAGCTGGTGGCTGCCTCCCTCACTCATTCAAGGTCACACGTACTAAATTTTTCCCCCAACAATACTGTTAGCAGTGTTATTACACTATTTACACACATTATATATAAATATCTACATGTTGTATGCACCGTAACTGTACACCTAAGCTTGTAGGGTTCCCAAAGAGCATAGTGGCCACCCTCCACACAGCCAGACTAGTCATGCAGACGACGCCACCTCCATCACCCAAATGGCTCCTCCCAACATAATCCTTTTGCTGTTATTACACTAATGCACACATTATATATAAGTATCTACATTTGTGTTCACCATAGAGAACCACTGAGCTGGTATGGTAAATGCAGACAATAATAGGTGGCCACACAGTCAGTAAACGATGCTATCTCCCTCCGTCCCTCAGCATCACTCCTCTTACAGCGCTAATTATCACAATGTGAACCTAATGTGAACCCCATGTAGCCGCGGGCCATTTGATTCGTGCCTGGCACCCTATGGCGTATATATACACCATGCGCACCGTGGGACATGTTACTCATGGCGTATATATACGGCATGCGCAGTTTAAGGGTTAAGATTTCTCTGGTGATGGTCTGGTTGTGTGAGGA
Source organism: Procambarus virginalis (assembly GCA_020271785.1). Classification (NCBI taxonomy): domain Eukaryota; kingdom Metazoa; phylum Arthropoda; class Malacostraca; order Decapoda; family Cambaridae; genus Procambarus; species Procambarus virginalis. The sequence continues at coordinate 26,553 of WNGS01007132.1, forward strand.
GATTATATGCTCCTTGATAGAGCCCTGTTGTTTGTGCTTTTTTAATCACCTAGAAAGAGACATTGTTGTCTTGCCTATATATTGAGATCTTTGGGGCTGACAGTCCCCAAGTGGGCCTGTGAAGGCATAGACGATGTTAGTTTCTTTCAAGGCGTTCTGTTTGGTGTCCGGAGAAATCTTCATGAGTAGGTTGGCCTTCATGAGTAGGTTGGCCATCCTGGAGGACATCAGAAAAATCCAAGAATAAGGTGCCTCACCCCTGAAATCTTCTGAGTGCAAAATAATATGTTCCAACCAGATCATTGTAGAGAGAATAGAGGGTGTTCTGCCAAATATCCATATAACTAAACCTGAAGACAGCACACTCCTAGGAGCCCCCTACCCCTGGGGTTGAAAACCATCGATGAGGTCCTCGATAAGAAAATCGCAGACCTTGAGAGGATGGATGGGAGGATTAAAGATATTGATGCTCATGATGCACTTACCAGATGCCTGTTCCTCCCCAGGTTAACCTACTTTCTGAGGTGTTCACCATCCTACAGTAGCCAAAAGCTAGGTGAATATGACCTCTTACTGAAATCAATGTTAGAAAAGACCCTCAACCTCTCTCGATGACCCACAGTGGAAACAAGCCTCTCTTCCTATAAGACTTGGGGGGCCTTGGAGTTCGAACAGCAACATAAACCTCTGTACCAAAGCTGCTCCAAGCAGCAGCCTGTTGAACCAAGCTCTCCCAGTCAAGCCTGGCCTTGGGTCAGACTTGGGAGAGTAGAAGAACTCCCAGAACCCCATCAAGCAGGTAACCAGGTACCAGCCTTCCTGTCCTCTTCCTCAGCATCCGACAACCTTGTGAAGGAAATTCTACCTGCCTACTTAGATCAGCTAGCAGGTGTACATGGTCCCAATTTTAAACACTGAACCGCTGAGTGGACCTCTTCTGCAGGCCAATCACTTCAACCATCACCATCAAAAGCCCACAAGTGATCCAGCTAGGATGGCCCCCCATTGTAGACTAAGTTGCACAGAGTTCCTGGTGCAGCAACAACACAACACGACATTGCTTGCCTCACAGCAGCAGCAGCAGCAGCAGCCCCACATGCAGGAAACTTCCTGTTAGCAACCCCAATGTCGGCAACTAGAACACGTCTCGTACCACATGCCCTCAGAATTGCTGTTCTCCTATACCTTGCTGCCTCAATACACACCAAATATAGGTGTATTTGTGGTGAAGTGGTGGCCGACAGGTACGGCCACCATGGCCTACGGGTACGGCCACCATGGCCTACAGGTACGGCCACCATGGCCTACAGGTACGGCCACCATGGCCTACAGGTATGGCCCCCATGGCCTACAGGTACGACCACCATGGCCTACAGGTACGGCCACGATGGCCTACAGGTACGGCCACCACGGCCTACAGGTACGGCCACCATGGCCTACAGGTACGGCCACCATGACCTACAGGTGCGGCCACCATGGCCTACAGGTACAGCTACCATGGCCTACTCTGCCAAAGCACAGGTGGATGGCACTCGAGGCATATTGAAGTTAATGACATCATCAAGAGAAGCCTCACCACAGCTGGATGCCCAGCTGAGAGAGAGCCCTGTTACCTAACGCCCCATAACTCTGCTGGTCTTATTGGTCGCCCAGATGGTATCACAGTGAACCCCTGGAAGAATGGCAAGCAGTTGGTATGGGACTACACGTGTGTATCAACCCTGGCTAAAACCTACATTAACTTCAGTGCTGCACATCCAGGTGGTGCTGCCACTCACAGGGATTCAGCTAAATCCAGAAAGTTCAGAGAACTAGATCACCACTACAATTGTGTCCCCATTGCTTCTGAAACACTTGGCACCTGGGGTAAGAGTGCCACCAGTTTTTTAAGGAACTGGGTTCTAGGCTAATTGAAACAACAAGAGATACAAGAGCTTCCAGCTTCCTTTTCCAATGCCTCAGCATGGCGATACAGAGGGGACATGCACACTGCATTCAGGGTTCCTACCTGCTATCTGATCAGGCAGACAACTTATGATAAACATCATTGTACCTTATATGTAACTCCTTTTCTGAAGGGAGCCCCTGTGGGGTCCTGGAGCTATCAGGCTGATAAATGTTATATAAGTCTGGGGCATCAGTCAATTGGAGTTCAGCCTTCAGGGGACCATGAGCCAGAACCTGGCCCTCCTCAGAGAAGCAAAGGGAGCAATAGCCTATGGAAATCCCCATGTATTTGGAGACATTCTATGTCTGCCATCGACCAGGGTTGGCACCCACAAAGGTAGGCATTTTTATTTGCTGGAGCTGTATATGCTAACCAAATTAACTTACTTTACAAACTAAAGGAAATATAGTGTATTGACCATTTATAAATATTTTTAGACAGGTCCCAAAAAACCAGCGTTGAATGTAATGAAACGCCATTTTCTGCGTGAGCCCCGGAGGCTCCCTGGAGCTTATCGGGCTAATGTATGTTATATTAGACCGGGACATTAGCTAAGGAGTTCAGACCTACCAGGGACCAGCGCCAGAACCTGGCCCCTTCAGAGAGGTTTCAGGGAGCAATGGCCCTGGAAAACCCCTTTGTGGTTGGGGTTTTCCTTATTTGCCATCGACCAGGGTTAGGCACCCAGAAAGGTAAGCATAACAAAACAAACCCACATGGTAAAAAACTAAAACAAAAAACTGAACAGAGAGGTTGAAACTCCCTACAATCACAAGGAAACAAGCAAACAAGCAAACATCACACTTTACTGCCACGCCGATCGTCCGCGCAGCCCTCCCCACCCGAGAGGGGGAGGGGGGAGCCCAGGACCTACCGCACCGGCTGCCAAGCTTCAGTTCGGAAGCTAAGCTTCAACCAACGCGAAAAAAACGCCGACTGGTGGGAGGGAGGGTTGCTAGGGAGCCTCCGAGGCTCAACCAGAAAATGGCGTTTCATTACATTCAACGCTGGTTTTCTGTGGGGAGTCCCTACAGCTCCCTGGAGCTTTATACCCAAAGAGAAGGAAAAGAAAGGGCTATCCTGGGAGGCGGCCGCCACAAACTCTGCAACGCGAAGCCGAGACAACAGGTTGCATCCTGCGACTCAAGGCAACAAGAATGCACAGGAGCAGACACGCATAAAGAGTGGGCGGCCAAGAACCTTTGCGACCCTCAAATCCCTGCGCCCGAAATGAGCCCTAGACGTCACCAACACAGCAGCAAAAGCTGCAAACATCTGAACAGCACGGGCGCAACGACAGACCGCAGGCTGGACGAATGAAAAACTCTGCGGACAACCTGGGAGACCCGAGCCCTGAAAACAGGGAACGAGGGGAACCGGATCAACCACAGCGCATCCCCAGACACGGTACGCAGGCAACAGCAAAAAGCACAACCAGACAACACAGGACACACCCCCGGCCAAACCAATCAAGCATCAATAACCCAAGAACCCCTCCGGAAAGCAGCCGTCTTGACCGTCACCAGGACGGAGAAAGGCTGCACACATACAAATCTACCACCAGTACCAAAGAGCAGAAACCTGAACCGAAGGGGCTACCACAAACTGAGGAGAAGATAAGAAGGCACCCTGATCAAGGACCAGGACGACTGAGGCGACGCATGAGCAAGCCGGAGGTGAAACAAAACACGAGAAAGCGTACGAAATGTCATACTGTCGCCAAGACGAAGCTCGCAGGTGGGACACCGTCAACAAAGCCACCTGAACACCACAGAGATGGTGATACCCACGTCAAAATACCAGACACAAAGAGCCAAGGAGAAGGCCGAACCAGTCATGTACAGGACTGATTCGACCTGCTGAAAGAGGCGGAGCCGCGGTAAAACGCCCTGGGTTCGGATACCTATCAAGCAGCATCTGAAAATAAGGCTGGGCCGGCCACCAAGGAACCATAAGGACTGCTCTCGTGGGAATGGGCTGTAACCGAGCCAGAACCCGAAGCAACAGCTGGACCGGGAGAAGAGGAACAGGTACTCCCACCTCGACCAGTCCTGCCGAAAAGCATCCACCGTGAATGCCTCGCAGGTGGGTAAGGGCGCCACATAAAATGGGCGACACCTAGACCACGTCGACTCGAAGACATCCATGGCCAGGAGTCCATATGTCCGACAGAGCCAACAAAATGAGTCAGCGATGACTGGACAATCCGCGAACAGAGGAGTGAACCGAGACAGCTGTCCGCCAGGACGCAAGACACACCCCAGACATGAACGTCACGGTTAGCCAAACCCCGAGAATTCAGCAAACGAGCTACTACGGAACCAACCCCGAAGGTCAACACCTAATAGATACCCTGTGGTTCCGGCAAGAACCGCCAGAGAACAGTCCGAACGGAGCTGAATGGTAGAGCACCGAGTGACCAAAACCCTCCGAAGTGCAAACCAGACAGCCACGAACTCCTGAACCGTGCTGTGAGCCCGAAAGATGGACAGACTCCACCATCCCCGGCCGACCTGGTGAGCACTGGTCACAAAACCCCAGCCGAGAGATGACCTGTTCGTGAACACATTGAGCGAAGGCTCGGGGAGGTGCCAAGGCACGGAACCCCGAAAACCCCAAAGAGGAAGCTGGTGACGCAGCACAAACACAAGATCCCTGGAGGAACGAACCCAACGAATGCAAGAGGCTGAAGGGGAGTCTCCGAAGGAACCAAACAGATGCCGAAGACAAACCCAACCCCGCGGGCAGACCAGCACGTCGAAGTTCAGACTCCCGCACAACTGCTCAAGTAACCACTGAGCAACCCGGGACTCCCCTCATGTACAGCCAAAGGCGGGACCACAGCCGCAGTAACACTTCTGGAGGGAATGACAATGAGTGGCCCAATAGACCTAAACAAGGCCCAGGTCCGAACCCGGGACAGAAACAGATGGAATGGCCTCCAGATCACCAGAAAACTAAACCCGGCGATCTGGAAAGAACCACACCTCTGGCGAGCAGACAAGCGGACTGACTGGGAGCCCACACCAGCCAGTCGTCGAGGTAGGCCAGACACCGAATCTCAAGCAGACTCAGACAGGGCACTAAGATCCGGTAAAGATGCAAAAAATACACCAAGTGCCAATTACAAAATAGGGAAGGCAACAAAAGCAGCAAGCCTGAAGCCCCACCACCAACTGTGCCAGTCCCAGAAAACTGGAGAGGAACGTGCCAAAAGTGACCTGGAGGTCCAGGGCCACCATCCAGGCACCCGGCCCCAACAGAAGCTGGACAGGAGACAACAGTCCTCCGAGGAGGGCATAGAATCCAGATCGCAGACTGAAGAAGTCCAGAAGAACCACAGATGCGAAAGGCCCATGACTGCAAAGAGCAGACAGGAACCCCAGAAGGATGAGGCAGATCGACCACGTCCAACGTACCCACTAAGATGACATGACGAAGCGCAGGGGAAGAAGCCCACCCCGCCAGCTCTGAACCCCCCCAAAGGGGGAGAAGCCGTCCACCGACGCCACCAGATGCCGGAAGACAACCAAAAGCGCCCACCAACAGCGGGACCATGCGAGAGTCAACAGAGCAAGCTGCTCCCCCAGCGCCCCGTCAACAGAGAAGGGAACAAAACCCCTTCCGAAAGAAAAAGTACACACACACATATACACATTATGTATATACACATACATAATCATAAACACATACACACAAGGTATGTTACACGTACTCACCTAGTTGTACTCACCTAGTTGTGTTTGCGGGGGTTGAGCTCTGGCTCTTTGGTCCCGCCTCTCAACCGTCAATCAACAGGTGTACAGATTCCTGAGCCTATTGGGCTCTATCATATCTACACTTGAAGCTGTGTATGGAGTCAGCCTCCACCACATCATTTCCTAATGCATTCCATTTGTCAACCACTCTGACACTAAAAAAGTTCTTTCTAATATCTCTGTGGCTCATTTGGGCACTCAGTTTCCACCTGTGTCCCCTTGTGCATGTGTCCCTTGTGTTAAATAGCCTGTCTTTATCTACCCTATCAATTCCCTTCAGAATCTTAAATGTGGTGATCATGTCCCCCCTAACTCTTCTGTCTTCCAGCGAAGTGAGGTTTAATTCCCGTAGTCTCTCCTCGTAGCTCATACCTCTCAGCTCGGGCAGTAGTCTGGTGGCAAACCTTTGAACCTTTTCCAGTTTAGTCTTATCCTTGACTAGATATGGACTCCATGCTGGGGCTGCATACTCCAGGATTGGCCTGACATATGTGGTATACAAAGTTCTGAATGATTCTTTACACAAGTTTCTGAATGCCGTTCGTATGTTGGCCAACCTGTCATATGCCGCTGATGTTATCCTCTTCATATGTGCTGCAGTAGACAGGTCTGGCATGATATCAACCCCCAGGTCTTTTTCTTTCTCTGATTCCTGAAGAATTTCCTCTCCCAGATGATACCTTGTATCTGGCCTCCTGCTCCCTACACCTATCTTCATTACATTACATTTGGTTGGGTTAAACTCTAACAACCATTTGTTCGACCATTCCTTCAGCTTGTCTAGGTCTTCTTGAAGCCTCAAACAGTCCTCTTCTGTTTTAATCCTTCTCATAATTTTGGCATCGTCCGCAAACATTGAGAGAAATGAATCGATACCCTCCAGGAGATCATTTACATATATCAGAAACAAGATAGGACCGAGTACAGAGCCCTGTAGGACTCCACTGGTGACTTCACGCCAATCGGAGGTCTCACCCATCACCATAACTCTCTGCTTCCTATTGCTTAGGTACTCCCTTATCCACTGGAGCACCTTACCAGCTACACCTGCCTGTCTCTCCAGCTTATGTACCAGCCTCTTATGCGGTACTGTGTCAAAGGCTTTCCGACAATCCAAGAAAATGCAGTCCGCCCAGCCCTCTCTTTCTTGCTTATCTTTGTCACCTGATCGTAGAATTCTATCAAGCCCACTGGAAACGGGAGCCGTACCAGAAATATGGAAGAAAACTGCGAATGTGGACCCAATATACAAAAAGTGGGACAGGCAAGAGGCACTGAACTACAGCCAAGAGACACTGAACTAAAGGACAGTGTCCCTAACCTGAATAACATGCAAGCTGATGGAAAAGACTGTAAAAAAGAGGCTAGTAGAACATTAAGAGAAGGGTTTTTATAACAACACCAGCATGGCTTCAGAGAAGGAAAATCTTGCCTTACA
>WNGS01007135.1:11582-32208 GCA_020271785.1 Procambarus virginalis
CTGTCCGCTTGCTGACACGATGGTATGATGTATATAGCAGGCGGGCTGGGCCACGCTGATGGGGCTGGACACCGATGTTATGATAGCAGGGCCGGGCTGGCGTCCGCCTTGCTGACACAATGTTATGATAGCAGGCGGGCTGTCCACCTTGCTGACACATTGTTATGATAGCAGGCGGGCGGTCCGCCTTGCGGACACATGGTTATGATAGCAGGCGGCTGTCCGCCTTGCTGACCCAATGTTATGATAGCAGGCGGGCTGTCCACCTTGCTGACACCATGTATGTGATAGCAGGCGGCTGTCCACCTTGCTGACACAATGTTATGATAGCAGGCGGGCTGTCCGCCTTGCTGACACGATGTTATGATAGCAGCGGGCTGTCCACCTTGATGACACGATGTTATGATAGCAGGCGGGCTGTCCGCCTTGCTGACACAATGTTATGATAGCAGGCGGGCTGTCCACCTTGCTGACACCACGTATGATAGCAGGCGGGCTGTCCACCTTGCTGACACCATGTTATGATAGCAGGCGGGCTGTCCACCTTGCTGACACGATGTTATGACAGCAGGCGGGCTGTCAGCCTTGCTGACACAATGTTATGATAGCAGGCGGGCTGTCCGCCTTGCTGACACGATGTTATGATAGCAGGCGGGCTGTCCACCTTGCTGACACGATGTTATGATAGCAGGCGGGCTGTCCACCTTGCTGACACGATGTTATGATAGCAGGCGGGTTGTCCACCTTGCTGACACGATGTTATGATAGCAGGAGGGCTGTCCACCTTGCTGACACGATGTTATGATAGCAGGCGGGCTGTCCACCTTGCTGACACAATGTTATGATAGCAGGCGGGCTGTCCACCTTGCTGACACCATGTTATGATAGCAGGCGGGCTGTCCACCTTGCTGACACCATGTTATGATAGCAGGCGGGCTGTCCGCCTTGCTGACACGATGTTATGATAGCAGGCGGGCTGTCCACCTTGCTGACACGATGTTATGATAGCAGGCGGGCTGTCCACCTTGCTGACACAATGTTATGATAGCAGGCGGGCTGTCCACCTTGCTGACACGATGTTATGATAGCAGGCGGGCTGTCCACCTTGCTGACACGATGTTATGATAGCAGGCGGGCTGTCCACCTTGCTGACACAATGTTATGATAGCAGGCGGACTGTCCGCCTTGCTGACACAATGTTATGATAGCAGGCGGGCTGTCCGCCTTGCTGACACCATGTTATGATAGCAGGCGGGCTGTCCGCCTTGCTGACACTATGTTATGATAGCAGGCGGGCTGTCCGCCTTGCTGACACGATGTTATGATAGCAGGCGGGCTGTCCGCCTTGCTGACACCATGTTATGATAGCAGGCGGGCTGTCCACCTTGCTGACACGATGTTATGATAGCAGGCGGCTGTCCACCTTGCTGACACCATGTTATGATAGCAGGCGGGCTGTCTACCTTGCTGACACCATGTTATGATAGCAGGCGGGCTGTCCACCTTGCTGACACGATGTGTGGGTGTTGGCAGCTAAGCTAAGCTGGCTCCCTCTTGTCAGGGAGCTGTGAGTGTGTGAGAGGTTCTTCACATGTGTTTCACCATATATGGATGTCTATAGATGAATACTGTGTAGCATTCATATATACACACTCCCTGATGCTTCCATACATGTTGTTCTGTTTAAGGCTCTTTGTTTTATTATTATTATTTGTCGAATAGTTCATACATACACATGTATACATACATATACTCACACATATACATATATATACCTATATACATTCACATATATGCATACACATATATACATATACACATATACACACGTAAATACATATATATATATAAACCCATATACATATGTATATACATAACTATACACATACACATACATACACAAGCTGCAGGAATGGTCGAACAAATGGCTGTTAGAGTTTAACCCAAGCAAATGTAATGTAATGAAGATAGGGGTAGGAAGCAGGAGACCAGATACAAGGTATCATTTGGGAGATGAAATACTTCAAGAGTCAGAGAGAGAGAAAGACCTGGGGGTTGATATCACGCCAGACCTGTCCCCTGAAGCTCATATCAAGAGGATAACATCAGCAGCATATGCCAGGTTGGCTAACATAAGAACGGCCTTTAGAAACTTGTGTAAGGAATCTTTCAGAACATTATATACCACATATGTCAGACCAATCCTGGAGTATGCGGCTCCAGCATGGAGTCCCTATCTAGTCAAGCATAAGACTAAACTGGAAAAGGTTCAAAGGTTTGCCACCAGACTAGTACCCGAGCTGAGAGGTATGAGCTACGAGGAGCGACTGCAGGAATTAAACCTCACTTCGTTGGAAGACAGAAGAGTTAGGGGGGACATGATCACCACATTCAAGATTCTCAGGGGAATCGACAGGGTTGATAAAGACAGGCTGTTTAACACAAGGGGCACACGCACAAGGGGACACAGGTGGAAACTGAGTGCCCAAATGAGCCACAGAGATATTAGAAAGAACTTTTTTAGTGTCAGAGTGGTTGACAAATGGAATGCATTAGGAAGCGATGTGGTGGAGGCTGACTCCATACACAGTTTCAAGTGTAGATATGATAGAGCCCATTAGGCTCAGGAAACTGTACACCTGTTGATTGACGGTTGAGAGGCGGGACCAAAGAGCCAGAGCTCAACCCCCGCAAGTACAACTAGGTGAGTACACACATACATACTCAATTTTTCAATTATGAGGGAAGGATATCTGGTTAGTATATCATCTGGGAATTATATACTGTGGGGCAGGGTTATCATCTGGTGAATCCAGGCTCTTGGGCCACCAGCTGTGGGTATGGGGCGTCTCATCTTGGGCCACCAGCTGTGGGAGTGGGGCGTCTCATCTTGGGCCACCAGCTGTGGGAGTGGGGCGTCTCATCTTGGGCCACCTGCTGTGGGAGTGGGGCGTCTCATCTTGGGCCACCAGCTGTGGGAGTGGGGCATCTCGTCTTGGGCCACCAGCTGTGGGAGTGAGGCGTCTCATCTTGGGCCACCAGCTGTGGGAGCGGGGCGTCTCATCTTGGGCCACCAGCTGTGGGAGTGGGGCGTCTCATCTTGGGCCACCAGCTGTGGGAGTGGGGCGTCTCATCTTGGGCCACCAGCTGTGGGAGTGGGGCGTCTCATCTTGGGCCACCAGCTGTGGGAGTGGGGCGTCTCATCTTGGGCCACCAGCTGTGGGAGCGGGGCGTCTCATCTTGGGCCACCAGCTGTGGGAGTGGGGCGTCTCATCTTGGGCCACCAGCTGTGGGAGTGGGGCGTCTCATCTTGGGCCACCAGCTGTGGGAGTGGGGCGTCTCATCTTGGGCCACCAGCTGTGGGAGTGGGGCGTCTCATCTTGGGCCACCAGCTGTGGGAGTGGGGCGTCTCATCTTGGGTCACCACCTGTGGGAGTGGGGCGTCTCATCTTGGGCCACCAGCTGTGGGAGTGGGGCGTCTCATCTTGGGCCACCAGCTGTGGGTATGGGGCGTCTCATCTTGGGCCACCAGCTGTGGGAGTGGGGCGTCTCATCTTGGGCCACCAGCTGTGGGAGTGGGGCGTCTCATCTTGGGTCACCAGCTGTGGGAGTGGGGCGTCTCATCTTGGGCCACCAGCTGTGGGAGTGGGGCGTCTCATCTTGGGCCACCAGCTGTGGGAGTGGGGCGTCTTATCTTGGGCCACCAGCTGTGGGAGTGGGGCGTCTCATCTTGGGCCACCAGCTGTGGGAGTGGGGCGTCTCATCTTGGGCCACCAGCTGTGGGAGTGGGGCGTCTCATCTTGGGCCACCAGCTGTGGGAGTGGGGGCGTCTCATCTTGGGCCACCAGCTGTGGGAGCGGGGCGTCTCATCTTGGGCCACCAGCTGTGGGAGTGGGGCGTCTCATCTTGGGCCACCAGCTGTGGGAGCGGGGCGTCTCATCTTGGGTCACCACCTGTGGGAGTGGGGCGTCTCATCTTGGGCCACCAGCTGTGGGAGTGGGGCGTCTCATCTTGGGCCACCAGCTGTGGGAGTGGGGCGTCTCATCTTGGGTCACCACCTGTGGGAGTGGGGCGTCTCATCTTGGGCCACCAGCTGTGGGAGTGGGGCGTCTCATCTTGGGCCACCAGCTGTGGGAGCGGGGCGTCTCATCTTGGGCCACCAGCTGTGGGAGTGGGGCGTCTCATCTTGGGCCACCAGCTGTGGGAGCGGGGCGTCTCATCTTGGGCCACCAGCTGTGGGAGTGGGGCGTCTCATCTTGGGCTACCAGCTGTGGGAGTGGGGCGTCTCATCTTGGGCCACCAGCTGTGGGAGTGGGGCGTCTCATCTTGGACCACCAGCTGTGGGAGCGGGGCGTCTCATCTTGGGCCACCAGCTGTGGGAGTGGGGCGTCTCATCTTGGGCCACCAGCTGTGGGAGTGGGGCGTCTCATCTTGGGCCACCAGCTGTGGGAGTGGGGCGTCTCATCTTGGACCACCAGCTGTGGGAATGGGGTGTCTCATCTTGGGCCACCAGCTGTGGGAGCGGGGCGTCTCGTCTTGGACCATCAGCTGTGGGAGTGGGGCGTCTCATCTTGGGCCACCAGCTGTGGGAGTGGGGCGTCTCATCTTGGGCCACCAGCTGTGGGAGCGGGGCGTCTCATCTTGGGCCACCAGCTGTGGGAGTGGGGGCGTCTCATCTTGGGTCACCAGCTGTGGGAGTGGGGCGTCTCATCTTGGGCCACCAGCTGTGGGAGTGGGGGCGTCTCATCTTGGGCCACCAGCTGTGGGAGTGGGGGCGTCTCATCTTGGGCCACCAGCTGTGGGAGTGGGGCGTCTCATCTTGGGCCACCAGCTGTGGGAGCGGGGCGTCTCATCTTGGGCCACCAGCTGTGTGAGTGGGGCGTCTCATCTTGGGCCACCAGCTGTGGGAGTGGGGCGTCTCATCTTGGGCCACCAGCTGTGTGAGTGGGGCGTCTCATCTTGGGCCACCAGCTGTGGGAGTGGGGCGTCTCATCTTGGGCCACCAGCTGTGGGAGTGGGGCGTCTCATCTTGGGCCACCAGCTGTGTGAGTGGGGCGTCTCATCTTGGGCCACCAGCTGTGGGAGTGGGGCGTCTCATCTTGGGCCACCAGCTGTGGGAGCGGGGCGTCTCATCTTGGGCCACCAGCTGTGGGAGTGGGGCGTCTCATCTTGGGCCACCAGCTGTGGGAGTGGGGCGTCTCATCTTGGGCCACCAGCTGTGGGAGTGGGGCGTCTCATCTTGGACCACCAGCTGTGGGAGTGGGGCGTCTCATCTTGGGCCACCAGCTGTGGGAATGGGGCGTCTCATCTTGGGCCACCAGCTGTGGGAGCGGGGCGTCTCATCTTGGGCCACCAGCTGTGGGAGTGGGGCGTCTCATCTTGGGCCACCAGCTGTGGGAGTGGGGCGTCTCATCTTGGGCCACCAGCTGTGGGAGTGGGGGCGTCTCATCTTGGGCCACCAGCTGTGGGAGTGGGGCGTCTCATCTTGGGCCACCAGCTGTGGGAGTGGGGCGTCTCATCTTGGGCCACCAGCTGTGGGAATGGGGCGTCTCATCTTGGACCACCAGCTGTGGGAGTGGGGCGTCTCATCTTGGGCCACCAGCTGTGGGATGGGGCGTCTCATCTTGGGCCACCAGCTGTGGGAGTGGGGCGTCTCATCTTGGGCCACCAGCTGTGGGAGTGGGGCGTCTCATCTTGGACCACCACTGTGGGAGTGGGGCGTCTCATCTTGGGCCACCAGCTGTGGGAGTGGGGCGTCTCATCTTGGGCCACCAGCTGTGGGAGTGGGGGCGTCTCATCTTGGGCCACCAGCTGTGGGAGTGGGGCGTCTCATCTTGGGCCACCAGCTGTGGGAGTGGGGCGTCTCATCTTGGGCCACCAGCTGTGGGAGTGGGGCGTCTCATCTTGGGCCACCAGCTGTGGGAGTGGGGCGTCTCATCTTGGGCCACCAGCTGTGGGAGTGGGGCGTCTCATCTTGGGCCACCAGCTGTGGGAGTGGGGGCGTCTCATCTTGGGCCACCAGCTGTGGGAGTGGGGCGTCTCATCTTGGGCCACCAGCTGTGGGAGTGGGGGCGTCTCATCTTGGGCCACCAGCTGTGGGAGTGGGGCGTCTCATCTTGGGCCACCAGCTGTGGGAGTGGGGGCGTCTCATCTTGGGCCACCAGCTGTGGGAGTGGGGCGTCTCATCTTGGGCCACCAGCTGTGGGAGTGGGGCGTCTCATCTTGGGCCACCAGCTGTGGGAGTGGGGCGTCTCATCTTGGGCCACCAGCTGTGGGAGTGGGGCGTCTCATCTTGGGCCACCAGCTGTGGGAGTGGGGCGTCTCATCTTGGGCCACCAGCTGTGGGAGTGGGGGCGTCTCATCTTGGGCCACCAGCTGTGGGAGTGGGGCGTCTCATCTTGGGCCACCAGCTGTGGGAGTGGGGCGTCTCATCTTGGGCCACCAGCTGTGGGAGTGGGGGCGTCTCATCTTGGGCCACCAGCTGTGAGAGTGGGGCGTCTCATCTTGGACGGAACCCACAGGAGACAGCCAGGACGACAGACGGTCACTAGGGAACACCTCCCAGGAGAGGTGGAGTGTGAGGTTGTGTGGGGATGGCGGGTGTTGATCAAGGCTTGGAGGAAGGGGTGTTGGGTTAGGGACTTAGGGAGAGATAGTGGTGATAAGAGATCAAGGGCGGGTTGATGTGGGTCAGGTCAAAGGTTAGGGTAACACGACCTAACCTAACCCACATGACCTCTTAACAAATAAATGGTCGAGGGAGAGGCTGGTGAGAGGGATCCTGGAGACTCGGGGATGGTAGTTAATGGATAGAGAGAGAGGGGGGGAGGGGGAATGGAGAGGTGAATGAGCTATAAATAAGTCAATGAATAGCACCTCTGAGTATCTTCTACTTAGTGATCATATCTTCTTTAGGAAATCCCACCGTGACAAGGTAACTGAGGAAAGGAGGATAGAAGCACAAACCAGTGAATCTGTACGATGGTACAACATGGTTGCAGCTGGCAATCCCAATCGTTATGGCCGAAGAGGAGGAGGACGAGGGAGAGAATCAGTAATAGCGAGAATCCGTCTTGGATACAAATATCCATGGAGATTTGGAATGGAAACAATAGTTGATCAGCGAAGTTGTAGAATCTGTGGTGAGAGTGACGGACACCGCCTTCATCACTATCTACGTGAATGTGAACACCTGAGAGACATCAGAAGTATGATGTCTCTCAGGTGAGAGACATCATACTTAGGAGGTAGAATAATAAACCCCACATTGTTTGAGTTAGGGAAACACTATTTGTCAAATATTGATACTGTTCTTAAAAGATTTCCCCATTTTGCACCCGCAAGATAACGTAAGCTTTTAAGGGTTGACAGATGTTAATCTTCTTGTTTGAGGAGCTGTTCACTTGAGACAGTTAAGCAAGTCCCAGCTGTGTCTGGGTACAAGTGACAGGATGAACAACCCAGCGGGTTTTCTTCCTATTGGGGAGTGTTGTACATGCTGCTCTGGCGGTGTGTCCACTCACAAGATGAGTGGCGCTGCCCAATACTGTCACTATGGCGGTGTGTCCACTCACAGGATGAGTGGCACTGCCCAATACTGTCACTATGGTGGTGTGTCCACTCACAGGATGAGTGACGCTGCCCAATACTGTCACTATGGCGGTGTGTCCACTCACAGGATGAGTGGCACTGCCCAATACTGTCACTATGGCGGTGTGTCCACTCACAGGATGAGTGACGCTGCCCAATACTGTCACTATGGCGGTGTGTCCACTCACAGGATGAGTGGCGCTGCCCAATACTGTCACTATGGCGGTGTGTCCACTCACAGGATGAGTGACGCTGCCCAATACTGTCACTATGGCGGCGTGTCCACTCACAGAATGAGTGACGCTGCCCAATACTGTCACTATGGTGGTGTGTTCACTCACAGGATGAGTGGCGCTGCCCAATACTGTCACTATGGCGGTGTGTCCACTCACAGGATGAGTGGCGCTGCCCAATACTGTCACTATGGCGGTGTGTCCACTCACAGGATGAGTGACGCTGCCCAATACTGTCACTATGGCGGTGTGTCCACTCACAGGATGAGTGGCGCTGCCCAATACTGTCACTATGGTGGTGTGTGTCCACTCACAGGATGAGTGGCGCTGCCCAATACTGTCACATTGGCGGTGTGTCCACTCACAGGATGAGTGGCGCTGGCCAATACTGTCACTATGGCGGTGTGTCCACTCACAGGATGAGTGACGCTGCTCAATACTGTCACTATGGCGGTGTGTCCACTCACAGGATGAGTAGCGCTGCCCAATACTGTCACAATGGCGGTGTGTCCACTCACAGGATGAGTGGCGCTGCCCAATACTGTCACTATGGCGGTGTGTCCACTCACAGGATGAGTGACGCTGCCCAATACTGTCACTATGGCGGTGTGTCCACTCACAGGATGAGTGGCGCTGCCCAATACCGTCACTATGGCGGTGTGTCCACTCACAGGATGAGTGACGCTGCCCAATACTGTCACTATGGCGGTGTGTTCACTCACAGGATGAGTGGCGCTGCCCAATACTGTCACTATGGCGGTGTGTTCACTCACAGGATGAGTGACGCTACCCAATACTGTCACTATGGCGGTGTGTCCACTCACAGGATGAGTGACGCTGCCCAATACTGTCACTATGGCGGTGTGTTCACTCACAGGATGAGTGACGCTGCCCAATACTGTCACTATGGCGGTGTGTTCACTCACAGGATGAGTGACGCTGCCCAATACTGTCACTATGGCGGTGTGTCCACTCACAGGATGAGTGGCGCTGCCCAATACTGTCACTATGGCGGTGTGTCCACTCACAGGATGAGTGGCGCTGCCCAATACTGTTACTATGGCGGTGTGTCCACTCACAGGATGAGTGGCGCTGCCCAATACTGTCACTATGGCGGTGTGTCCACTCACAGGATGAGTGACGCTGCCCAATACTGTCACTATGGCGGTGTGTTCACTCACAGGATGAGTGGCGCTGCCCAATACTGTTACTATGGCGGTGTGTCCACTCACAGGATTAGTGGCGCTGCCCAATACTGTCACTATGGCGGTGTGTCCACTCACAGGATGAGTGACGCTGGCCAATACTGTCACTATGGTGGTGTGTCCACTCACAGGATGAGTGGCGCTGCCCAATACTGTCACTATGGCGGTGTGTCCACTCACAGGATGAGTGACGCTGCCCAATACTGTCACTATGGCGGTGTGTTCACTCACAGGATGAGTGGCGCTGCCCAATACTGTCACTATGGCGGTGTGTCCACTCACAGGATGAGTGGCGCTGCCCAATACTGTTACTATGGCGGTGTGTCCACTCACAGGATGAGTGGCGCTGCCCAATACTGTCACTATGGCGGTGTGTCCACTCACAGGATGAGTGACGCTGCCCAATACTGTCACTATGGCGGTGTGTCCACTCACAGGATGAGTGGCGCTGCCCAATACTGTCACTATGGCGGTGTGTCCACTCACAGGATGAGTGACACTCATGCTGTCTTACTCATGACTCATCCACAGGCTACACATGGATAATGGTTAAATTTTCTCAAGAACAGGAAGCTCATTAAGGTTCTTCACGACCCTCTAGACTATCGACCTTTCACAACCTACAACCCACGACAGTTGTCTGAAATGCCGAGATAAATGGTACTTAAATTACCAGGAGTGTTGTAGTTACTTAGATCAGGTACCTGGAGTGTTGTGGTTACTTAGATCAGGTACCTGGTGTGTTGTGGTTACTTAGATCAGGTACCAGGAGTGTTGTAGTTACTTAGATCAGGTACCTGTGTGTTGTGGTTACTTAGATCAGGTACCAGGAGTGTTGTGGTTACTTAGATCAGGTACCAGGAGTGTTGTGGTTACTTAGATCAGGTACCTGGAGTGTTGTGGTTACTTAGATCAGGTACCTGGTGTGTTGTGGTTACTTAGATCAGGTACCTGGTGTGTTGTGGTTACTTAGATCAGGTACCTGGAGTGTTGTGGTTACTTAGATCAGGTACCTGGAGTGTTGTGGTTACTTAGATCAGGTACCAGGAGTGTTGTGGTTACTTAGATCAGGTACCTGGTGTGTTGTGGTTACTTAGATCAGGTACCTGGAGTGTTGTGGTTACTTAGATCAGGTACCAGGAGTGTTGTGGTTACTTAGATCAGGTACCTGGAGTGTTGTGGTTACTTAGATCAGGTACCTGGAGTGTTGTGGTTACTTAGATCAGGTACCTGGAGTGTTGTGGTTACTTAGATCAGGTACCTGGAGTGTTGTGGTTACTTAGATCAGGTACCTGGTGTGTTGTGGTTACTTAGATCAGGTACCTGGAGTGTTGTGGTTACTTAGATCAGGTACCTGGAGTGTTGTGGTTACTTAGATCAGGTACCTGGTGTGTTGTGGTTACTTAGATCAGGTACCTGGTGTGTTGTGGTTACTTAGATCAGGTACCTGGAGTGTTGTGGTTACTTAGATCAGGTACCAGGAGTGTTGTGGTTACTTAGATCAGGTACCAGGAGTGTTGTGGTTACTTAGATCAGGTACCTGGAGTGTTGTGGTTACTTAGATCAGGTACCAGGAGTGTTGTGGTTACTTAGATCAGGTACCTGGTGTGTTGTGGTTACTTAGATCAGGTACCTGGTGTGTTGTAGTTACTTAGATCAGGTACCTGGTGTGTTGTGGTTACTTAGATCAGGTACCTCGTGTGTTGTAGTTACTTAGATCAGGTACCTGGAGTGTTGTGGTTACTTAGATCAGGTACCAGGAGTGTTGTAGTTACTTAGATCAGGTACCTGGAGTGTTGTGGTTACTTAGATCAGGTACCAGGAGTGTTGTAGTTACTTAGATCAGGTACCTGGTGTGTTGTAGTTACTTAGATCAGGTACCTGGTGTGTTGTAGTTACTTAGATCAGGTACCAGGAGTGTTGTGGTTACTTAGATCATCAGGTACCTGGTGTGTTGTGGTTACTTAGATCAGGTACCAGGAGTGTTGTGGTTACTTAGATCAGGTACCTGGTGTGTTGTAGTTACTTAGATCAGGTACCTGGAGTGTTGTGGTTACTTAGATCAGGTACCTGGAGTGTTGTGGTTACTTAGATCAGGTACCTGGAGTGTTGTAGTTACTTAGATCAGGTACCTGGAGTGTTGTGGTTACTTAGATCAGGTACCTGGAGTGTTGTAGTTACTTAGATCAGGTACCAGGAGTGTTGTGGTTACTTAGATCAGGTACCAGGAGTGTTGTGGTTACTTAGATCAGGTACCTGGAGTGTTGTGGTTACTTAGATCAGGTACCTGGTGTGTTGTAGTTACTTAGATCAGGTACCTGGTGTGTTGTGGTTACTTAGATCAGGTACCTGGAGTGTTGTGGTTACTTAGATCAGGTACCTGGAGTGTTGTAGTTACTTAGATCAGGTACCTGGTGTGTTGTGGTTACTTAGATCAGGTACCTGGTGTGTTGTAGTTACTTAGATCAGGTACCTGGGTGTTGTGGTTACTTAGATCAGGTACCAGGAGTGTTGTGGTTACTTAGATCAGGTACCTGGTGTGTTGTGGTTACTTAGATCAGGTACCTGGTGTGTGTGGTTACTTAGATCAGGTACCTGGTGTGTTGTGGTTACTTAGATCAGGTACCTGGTGTGTTGTGGTTACTTAGATCAGGTACCTGGAGTGTTGTGGTTACTTAGATCAGGTACCTGGAGTGTTGTGGTTACTTAGATCAGGTACCTGGTGTGTTGTGGTTACTTAGATCAGGTACCTGGAGTGTTGTGGTTACTTAGATCAGGTACCTGGAGTGTTGTGGTTACTTAGATCAGGTACCTGGAGTGTTGTGGTTACTTAGATCAGGTACCTGGTGTGTTGTGGTTACTTAGATCAGGTACCTGGAGTGTTGTGGTTACTTAGATCAGGTACCAGGAGTGTTGTAGTTACTTAGATCAGGTACCTGGTGTGTTGTGGTTACTTAGATCAGGTACCAGGAGTGTTGTGGTTACTTAGATCAGGTACCTGGTGTGTTGTAGTTACTTAGATCAGGTACCAGGAGTGTTGTAGTTACTTAGATCAGGTACCAGGAGTGTTGTGGTTACTTAGATCAGGTACCAGGAGTGTTGTAGTTACTTAGATCAGGTACCTGAGTGTTGTGGTTACTTAGATCAGGTACCAGGAGTGTTGTAGTTACTTAGATCAGGTACCTGGAGTGTTGTAGTTACTTAGATCAGGTACCTGGTGTGTTGTGGTTACTTAGATCAGGTACCAGGAGTGTTGTGGTTACTTAGATCAGGTACCAGGAGTGTTGTGGTTACTTAGATCAGGTACCAGGAGTGTTGTAGTTACTTAGATCAGGTACCTGGTGTGTTGTGGTTACTTAGATCAGGTACCAGGAGTGTTGTGGTTACTTAGATCAGGTACCTGGAGTGTTGTGGTTACTTAGATCAGGTACCAGGAGTGTTGTGGTTACTTAGATCAGGTACCAGGAGTGTTGTGGTTACTTAGATCAGGTACCTGGAGTGTTGTGGTTACTTAGATCAGGTACCTGGTGTGTTGTGGTTACTTAGATCAGGTACCTGGAGTGTTGTGGTTACTTAGATCAGGTACCAGGAGTGTTGTGGTTACTTAGATCAGGTACCTGGTGTGTTGTGGTTACTTAGATCAGGTACCTGGAGTGTTGTGGTTACTTAGATCAGGTACCAGGAGTGTTGTGGTTACTTAGATCAGGTACCTGGTGTGTTGTGGTTACTTAGATCAGGTACCTAGTGTTGTTGTTACTTAGATCAGGTACCTGGTGTGTTGTGGTTACTTAGATCAGGTACCTGGAGTGTTGTGGTTACTTAGATCAGGTACCAGGAGTGTTGTAGTTACTTAGATCAGGTACCTGGAGTGTTGTAGTTACTTAGATCAGGTACCAGGAGTGTTGTGGTTACTTAGATCAGGTACCTGGAGTGTTGTGGTTACTTAGATCAGGTACCAGGAGTGTTGTGGTTACTTAGATCAGGTACCAGGAGTGTTGTGGTTACTTAGATCAGGTACCTGGAGTGTTGTGGTTACTTAGATCAGGTACCTGGAGTGTTGTGGTTACTTAGATCAGGTACCTGGAGTGTTGTAGTTACTTAGATCAGGTACCTGGAGTGTTGTGGTTACTTAGATCAGGTACCAGGAGTGTTGTGGTTACTTAGATCAGGTACCAGGAGTGTTGTGGTTACTTAGATCAGGTACCAGGAGTGTTGTGGTTACTTAGATCAGGTACCAGGAGTGTTGTGGTTACTTAGATCAGGTACCAGGAGTGTTGTGGTTACTTAGATCAGGTACCAGGAGTTTTGTGGTTACTTAGATCAGGTACCAGGAGTGTTGTAGTTACTTAGATCAGGTACCTGGTGTGTTGTGGTTACTTAGATCAGGTACCAGGAGTGTTGTGGTTACTTAGATCAGGTACCTGGTGTGTTGTGGTTACTTAGATCAGGTACCTGGAGTGTTGTGGTTACTTAGATCAGGTACCTGGTGTGTTGTGGTTACTTAGATCAGGTACCAGGAGTGTTGTGGTTACTTAGATCAGGTACCTGGAGTGTTGTTGTTACTTAGATCAGGTACCTGGTGTGTTGTGGTTACTTAGATCAGGTACCAGGAGTGTTGGGGTTACTTAGATCAGGTACCTGGAGTGTTGTTGTTACTTAGATCAGGTACCTGGTGTGTTGTAGTTACTTAGATCAGGTACCAGGAGTGTTGTGGTTACTTAGATCAGGTACCTGGAGTGTTGTAGTTACTTAGATCAGGTACCTGGTGTGTTGTGGTTACTTAGATCAGGTACCTGGTGTGTTGTGGTTACTTAGATCAGGTACCTGGAGTGTTGTGGTTACTTAGATCAGGTACCTGGTGTGTTGTGGTTACTTAGATCAGGTACATGGAGTGTTGTAGTTACTTAGATCAGGTACCTGGTGTGTTGTGGTTACTTAGATCAGGTACCTGGTGTGTTGTTGTTACTTAGATCAGGTACCTGGAGTGTTGTAGTTACTTAGATCAGGTACCAGGAGTGTTGTGGTTACTTAGATCAGGTACCTGGAGTGTTGTGGTTACTTAGATCAGGTACCTGGAGTGTTGTTGTTACTTAGATCAGGTACCTGGTGTGTTGTAGTTACTTAGATCAGGTACCAGGAGTGTTGTGGTTACTTAGATCAGGTACCAGGAGTGTTGTGGTTACTTAGATCAGGTACCTGGAGTGTTGTAGTTACTTAGATCAGGTACCAGGAGTGTTGTGGTTACTTAGATCAGGTACCTGGTGTGTTGTGGTTACTTAGATCAGGTACCTGGAGTGTTGTGGTTACTTAGATCAGGTACCTGGAGTATTGTGGTTACTTAGATCAGGTACCTGGAGTGTTGTGGTTACTTAGATCAGGTACCTGGTGTGTTGTGGTTACTTAGATCAGGTACCTGGTGTGTTGTGGTTTCTTAGATCAGGTACCTGGAGTGTTGTGGTTACTTAGATCAGGTACCTGGAGTGTTGTGGTTACTTAGATCAGGTACCTGGTGTGTTGTGGTTTCTTAGATCAGGTACCTGGAGTGTTGTGGTTACTTAGATCAGGTACCTGGAGTGTTGTGGTTACTTAGATCAGGTACCTGGTGTGTTGTGGTTACTTAGATCAGGTACCTGGAGTGTTGTGGTTACTTAGATCAGGTACCTGGAGTGTTGTGGTTACTTAGATCAGGTACCAGGAGTGTTGGGGTTACTTAGATCAGGTACCTGGAGTGTTGTTGTTACTTAGATCAGGTACCTGGTGTGTTGTAGTTACTTAGATCAGGTACCAGGAGTGTTGTGGTTACTTAGATCAGGTACCTGGAGTGTTGTAGTTACTTAGATCAGGTACCTGGTGTGTTGTGGTTACTTAGATCAGGTACCTGGTGTGTTGTGGTTACTTAGATCAGGTACCTGGAGTGTTGTGGTTACTTAGATCAGGTACCTGGTGTGTTGTGGTTACTTAGATCAGGTACCTGGAGTGTTGTAGTTACTTAGATCAGGTACCTGGTGTGTTGTGGTTACTTAGATCAGGTACCTGGTGTGTTGTTGTTACTTAGATCAGGTACCTGGAGTGTTGTAGTTACTTAGATCAGGTACCAGGAGTGTTGTGGTTACTTAGATCAGGTACCTGGAGTGTTGTGGTTACTTAGATCAGGTACCTGGTGTGTTGTGGTTACTTAGATCAGGTACCTGGAGTGTTGTTGTTACTTAGATCAGGTACCTGGTGTGTTGTAGTTACTTAGATCAGGTACCAGGAGTGTTGTGGTTACTTAGATCAGGTACCAGGAGTGTTGTGGTTACTTAGATCAGGTACCAGGAGTGTTGTGGTTACTTAGATCAGGTACCTGGAGTGTTGTGGTTACTTAGATCAGGTACCAGGAGTGTTGTGGTTACTTAGATCAGGTACCTGGTGTGTTGTGGTTACTTAGATCAGGTACCTGGTGTGTTGTGGTTACTTAGATCAGGTACCAGGAGTGTTGTGGTTACTTAGATCAGGTACCTGGAGTGTTGTTGTTACTTAGATCAGGTACCTGGTGTGTTGTGGTTACTTAGATCAGGTACCAGGAGTGTTGGGGTTACTTAGATCAGGTACCTGGAGTGTTGTTGTTACTTAGATCAGGTACCTGGTGTGTTGTAGTTACTTAGATCAGGTACCAGGAGTGTTGTGGTTACTTAGATCAGGTACCTGGAGTGTTGTAGTTACTTAGATCAGGTACCTGGTGTGTTGTGGTTACTTAGATCAGGTACCTGGTGTGTTGTGGTTACTTAGATCAGGTACCTGGAGTGTTGTGGTTACTTAGATCAGGTACCTGGTGTGTTGTGGTTACTTAGATCAGGTACCTGGAGTGTTGTAGTTACTTAGATCAGGTACCTGGTGTGTTGTGGTTACTTAGATCAGGTACCTGGTGTGTTGTTGTTACTTAGATCAGGTACCTGGAGTGTTGTAGTTACTTAGATCAGGTACCAGGAGTGTTGTGGTTACTTAGATCAGGTACCTGGAGTGTTGTGGTTACTTAGATCAGGTACCTGGAGTGTTGTTGTTACTTAGATCAGGTACCTGGTGTGTTGTAGTTACTTAGATCAGGTACCAGGAGTGTTGTGGTTACTTAGATCAGGTACCAGGAGTGTTGTGGTTACTTAGATCAGGTACCTGGAGTGTTGTAGTTACTTAGATCAGGTACCAGGAGTGTTGTGGTTACTTAGATCAGGTACCTGGTGTGTTGTGGTTACTTAGATCAGGTACCTGGAGTGTTGTGGTTACTTAGATCAGGTACCTGGAGTATTGTGGTTACTTAGATCAGGTACCTGGAGTGTTGTGGTTACTTAGATCAGGTACCTGGTGTGTTGTGGTTACTTAGATCAGGTACCTGGAGTGTTGTGGTTACTTAGATCAGGTACCTGGAGTGTTGTGGTTACTTAGATCAGGTACCTGGAGTGTTGTGGTTACTTAGATCAGGTACCTGGTGTGTTGTGGTTTCTTAGATCAGGTACCTGGAGTGTTGTGGTTACTTAGATCAGGTACCTGGAGTGTTGTGGTTACTTAGATCAGGTACCTGGTGTGTTGTGGTTACTTAGATCAGGTACCTGGAGTGTTGTGGTTACTTAGATCAGGTACCTGGAGTGTTGTGGTTACTTAGATCAGGTACCAGGAGTGTTGGGGTTACTTAGATCAGGTACCTGGAGTGTTGTTGTTACTTAGATCAGGTACCTGGTGTGTTGTAGTTACTTAGATCAGGTACCAGGAGTGTTGTGGTTACTTAGATCAGGTACCTGGAGTGTTGTAGTTACTTAGATCAGGTACCTGGTGTGTTGTGGTTACTTAGATCAGGTACCTGGTGTGTTGTGGTTACTTAGATCAGGTACCTGGAGTGTTGTGGTTACTTAGATCAGGTACCTGGTGTGTTGTGGTTACTTAGATCAGGTACCTGGAGTGTTGTAGTTACTTAGATCAGGTACCTGGTGTGTTGTGGTTACTTAGATCAGGTACCTGGTGTGTTGTTGTTACTTAGATCAGGTACCTGGAGTGTTGTAGTTACTTAGATCAGGTACCAGGAGTGTTGTTGTTACTTAGATCAGGTACCTGGAGTGGTGTTGTAGTTACTTAGATCAGGTACCAGGAGTGTTGTGGTTACTTAGATCAGGTACCTGGAGTGTTGTGGTTACTTAGATCAGGTACCTGGTGTGTTGTGGTTACTTAGATCAGGTACCTGGAGTGTTGTTGTTACTTAGATCAGGTACCTGGTGTGTTGTAGTTACTTAGATCAGGTACCAGGAGTGTTGTGGTTACTTAGATCAGGTACCAGGAGTGTTGTGGTTACTTAGATCAGGTACCTGGAGTGTTTTAGTTACTTAGATCAGGTACCTGGAGTGTTGTGGTTACTTAGATCAGGTACCTGGTGTGTTGTGGTTACTTAGATCAGGTACCTGGAGTGTTGTGGTTACTTAGATCAGGTACCTGGAGTATTGTGGTTACTTAGATCAGGTACCTGGAGTGTTGTGGTTACTTAGATCAGGTACCTGGTGTGTTGTGGTTACTTAGATCAGGTACCTGGAGTGTTGTGGTTACTTAGATCAGGTACCTGGAGTGTTGTGGTTACTTAGATCAGGTACCTGGAGTGTTGTGGTTACTTAGATCAGGTACTTGGTGTGTTGTGGTTTCTTAGATCAGGTACCTGGAGTGTTGTGGTTACTTAGATCAGGTACCTGGAGTGTTGTGGTTACTTAGATCAGGTACCTGGTGTGTTGTGGTTACTTAGATCAGGTACCTGGAGTGTTGTGGTTACTTAGATCAGGTACCTGGAGTGTTGTGGTTACTTAGATCAGGTACCAGGGACCAGGAGTGCATGTAGTACTAGGAGACTTGAATATTGTACTTGTAGAGTACTTGAGAATTGAAGTACTAGAGAATTTGAAAACTGTAGAACTAGGGGGGAGGGATTTAGATACTGAGTAACTAAGGAACTTGTATATTGTACTGCTAGGAGACTGGGATATTGTAGTACAAGGGGAGCATGAGTATTGGAGTTCTTAGGGACTTGAAAATTGTAGTACTTTGAAATTTTGATGTTGAGGAATATCATGATGCTCAGTTAACCACTCGACCCGAGCCTTACTGAAAGTTGTTCTCGTTGCATTGCCTTTTTCTACCTTGTTTATTTTTTCCGTCATTATTAGACAAACAGTATGGATGTGATTTCGAGGTTAGAGGAGAATCTTGTTTGATATAAGGGAGTGGAAGGAGCTAGAATTAGTGGATGCATTTCCCGCCCAAGTTGACGACGTTGGAATCTTCCAGAAACATCATGAACATGATCAAAGACACAGAGTGACGGGCAGTCAGTGAGAGGCTCACATGAGGGGCCTCCCTTGCTGACTGGGAGCCACTGAGCCAGTGACTATCGTCTTCACCTCTACAGTTGTTGGTCTTTTCGACATGTTCGATGCTGTATGAACAAGACCGACTCATTAGAGAGAGAGATATAATATCCAGGTGTGTGTGACAGTCCCGATGGTGTGTGTGGAGGCAAGTCGTAGTCGCCAGCACCACAGGTTGAGTGATAAAGCTACTTAGGCATCTGACGTATTTTCTACGATGATTAAGCAGCCAGTTTGCTCGTAGTTGATGACGGGTCTCAAGTGCATGTGCTGGTAAGACACAAGATCATGGGAGATTTACAGTAGGAGTTGATGCCTACTTCAAGCAGAGAGCTGCAGCAGTGACGGGTAAGAGCCGGGCGGGTGCAGGAGCCCCAGCCGTCTGACGGCCCGAAGCAAGAGTTGCATCCTGCAGAACGTGACTGAGAAGAAGTGCTAGTCCATTGGTCGGGCCGGCCAGTAGACGGTCACTTGGTCTCAGTCACGTAGCTACTGGGAGCTACTGGCATTTCCAGATGTCACCAAGGCAAGAGTGAGAGAGTTGCTGGTTTGTTAACAAAGTTGAAATATAACCTATTAGAAGGGTAGCCGGGGATGCCAAGGGTAGTTACTTTTCTATCTTCCCTACCCCCTACCCTTCTCTTCTACTATTTCCTACCCATTTCCCTCATTTTCTCCCTTCTCTTCACCTTAATCTCCCTATCCTCCTATCTACCCGCCTGGTGTCTAACCTCAAACAGATATTTCCATTTACTGAACATGTATACAAGGAGAGGTACCCAGCAGTGCCCGGGGCCCCTCTCCCTCCCCTACTCCCCTGGGGGAGCTCCCCCAGTTCCCTTGGGGAGCCGGTCGGCCGAGCGGACAGAACGCTGGACTTGTGATCCTGTGGTCCCGGGTTCGATCCCAGATGCTGGCGAGAAACAATGGGCAGAGTTTCTTTCACCCTATGCCCCTGTTACCTAGCAGTAAAATAGGTACCTGGGTGTTAGTCAGCTGTCACGGGCTGCTTCCTGGGGGTGGAGGCCTAGTCGAGGACCGGGCCGCGGGGACACTAAAGCCCCGAAATCGTCTCAAAATAACCTCAAGATAACCCTCCACCTCCCACAACTCCTGCTCCTGTTCCTCACCGTTCCTGCCCCTTTCTAGTCTTCCCCCGGCTTAGCCCCATCTTCCCAGTCATAATATAATATTATGGTTAATTTAACAATACAATTTTCATGTTTTATGGGATTATGTTATTTGTTTAAATATCCAGAACTTTAACATAAATTCTCGACTATCAATAAATAATGGAGTATGCAACAACCAATTTTCATTTTTTTTTTAAATATTTTTGTAGGTATATCTTGAGATGATTTCGGGGCTTTAGTGTCCCCGGGCCCGGTCCTCGACCAGGCCTCCACTCCCAGGAAGCAGCCCGTGACAGCTGACTACACCCAGGTACCTATTTTACTGCTAGGTAACAGGTCATCAGGTGAAAGAAACTGCCTATCATTCTCGCTGGCGCCCGGGATCGAACCCGGGACCACAGGATCATGCGTGCAGTGTTCTGTCCGCTCAGCCATCGGCTAGAATACTGGCGGGTGGTGGCAAAAATCGTTGTAGGAGTCTGAATGTGGCGCTGACAAGCTGCTGCTTTTAAATCCTGACGACCACGACCAGCCTATGTTCATCCCAGACCGCAGACGGGATAAACCCTCTGACAATTTGCATTAGGCTACCCTCCAACTTCAGACAAATTCTCTCTCATATATATAATGAAAGACATTTTTAGGCAATGAGTGACCTGGTGATTCCCAGACGCCTTAACTACTCCTCGCCCACAGTTGGTTACACTGTTCCATTTCTTCAAAATGATTTTCATAGATAATACATAATTGTGAAGTTCATTGTGATATATTAATAACAAAATAGGGGTGGTAGAAGAAATATTAAAGTGTTCGTGAGAATCTAGTGCCCCCATGCAGGAGACTTCCTTCTGGCAGTACCCATGTCAGCAATGGGCATGCGTCTAGATCCAGAATCCCTAAATTCTGGATCTTAGTAGCGGCCCTCCGCCTTGGTGCCCCATTCACACTGAATACAAGTGTATTTGCAACAGGGTGGAAGCAAGACTGCATGGGTTGAACTGCGAAAATCCAAGGGCTGGCATGCAAGACACAACAGGTCAATGACATCATCAAGAGAAGCCTCGTCTCAGCTAGGTGCCCGCGGAGAGAGA
>WNGS01007136.1:0-12320 GCA_020271785.1 Procambarus virginalis
TTTGTTAGAAGGTGTAAACCCTTCTTTCGTTTCGTGCACTTTCATGTACTTTTTATTATATCAGTTATCCCTCTTGTTCTTTCACACCATGATGGTTTCTTGTAAGACGATACCATAGTAGTTGGCCAGGGTTACGAAGACGTGACTTCTTGTGTAAATATTGCATTATATCTAACTGTTTGAGTGTACAGAGGAACGGGTGACGAGCAGCCCTCATCTACGAGCATTTCAGGTAACGAGAGAGCCACTCGCAGAAAATTTGTCTCGATTGACGAGCTTCCGCTCGGTTAACGAGAAAACCTGGCCTCGGGCCGGGCTTGGGGAGTAGAAGAACTCCCAGAACCCCATCAACCAGGAACCCCATCAACCAGGAACCATGTGGTGCCTCCTAGTGTTCCTGTTGGTTCTTGCAAATTTTCGGATGCCTCCGATGACAGTATTGTTGTTTTATCACACAGGATAAGCATCCCTCTGCATTTATTTATGCTTTCTTTGTTTTTTGGTGGTTTTGTGACCTACAATTTGTAACCCACATTGTAGTAACCCCTCTCCTCCTCCCCGAAGCGCTCCCCATCGTCTCCCTCAAGCCAGCAATGACTCTTCATAAGGTAAAGTACAATTGAAAACAGTAAAACAAAACATAATAATTACATGTATTATAATTACATTATAAAATTTCATATTGAAGTTTTTCAGTGGTGGAACGGATTAATTGTATTTACATTATTTTAAATGGGGAAATTTGTTTTGCAAGAGGTGACAGGGTGGGCAAAGACAAACTCTTTAGCGCGGGTGGAACACGAACAAGGGGACACAGATGGAAACTTAGCACCCAGATGAGCCACAGGACGTTAGAAAGAATTTTTTCAGTGTCAGAGGTAGTTAACAAATGGAATGCATTAAGTAGTGTTGTGGTGGAGGCTGACTCCATACACAGTTTCAAGTGTAGATATGATAGAGCCCAATAGGCTCAGGAATCTGTACACCAGTTAATTGACAGTTGAAAGGCATGACCAAAGAGCCAAAGCTCAACCCCCGCAAACACAACTAGGTGAGTACATGACGAGCTCAGTGCCGAAGCGGATTAAATTCATTAACTGAGGTTCCTCTGTATTAAAATACTTTGTAAATATTCTCTCATAATCATCATCATTTCCATAGGATATCAAGCCAGAGGAGTGCACTGTGTGTTGGGCACCTACGACGAAGCGCTGCTACGGCCGCGCTCATTGCCCTGTGGCCACACTTTCTGTTCGCAGTGCATCGAGAATGCCATCAAGGATGGCCAGCTCACCTGCCCAGGCTGCTCTGCCCAGCACAGCGCCACGGCAGCTACCCAGTTCCCGATCATTTACGGCATGGAGGCCTTGATTAGGAAGCTCAAGGGTACCCAGGTCACGTCACCGGAAGCCGTGCCAACGATGCCCAATCAGACACCTCCACGAGGCATCAGCAAGAAGGTGCAGTCCCTGGTGGAGGAGCAAAAGAACAGCATCAGCAGCCTCATTACCGTTTGTGAGGGGGTACTGCTCCAGCTGGGGGAGTACCGGGGCCAGCTGGGGGACTGGAAGACACACCACCTCCAACTCCAGGACAGACTCTATGGTCTGGTAGAGCAGAATCAGGAGGCCATGGAGCTCTTAGATCAGGAGGACACTAATGTGGTGGTTATGGCAACGCAAGGAGAGGAAGGGAAGACACAGCTGCAGGGCATGTTGGGGGCACTCGACACGGGCAACACTGCACAGGAGATTTTCATCACTATCGACAGAGCTGATCAGTGCAATGTGCAGGTCGAAGACTGGCTCCAGAATTGCCAGCAATTCTTTCCAGATGTAAGCGCTGTCTCTACCTCAGTGAAGGTACGTGGTTTAAAGGTATTGTTGAGCTGTCGCTGATTATAGTGTATCAAGAGTCATTCCTTTATGTAAAAGTTTTTCTTACAAAGTGTAGAAAAGTGCTTTTTTCACTTAGAACTCAACATTTATATTACATTTCTTTACATACATCACAAGACGCCATGTTGTATTTATAATGCTTTGCTCCCCCTTGATGGTAGATAAACCACTAATCGATACATTTGTGACATTTACTCGTAATCCGAGTAAAGCAACTGGGCTATACATGAGAATCAGTTAAGAGATCATAGGATATGAAGACATTCACGGGATTCATTATGGGCAGGAAGGGAGAAGAGGGAAGTATCATGGGAATGCGCCAAGCCATTATTACTATATAGTACTTGGATGGGGTCCGGATAAAAATTTGGGATGGGACGGGGAGGGAAAGGAATGGTGCCCAACCACTTTGACGGTCGGGGACTGAACACCAACCTGCCTGAAGCGAGACCGTCGCTGTACCATCTAGCAAGGGGGAAGCAAAGCATTATAAATACAATATGACGTCTTGCGATGCATATAAAGAAATGTAATATGAATGATTTTGGGAAGTACCTTTTCAATATTTGAAGTGAAAGAAGTTATTTTTGTGTGTGTGTGCGCCATAGTTTGGTCATGTTGAATGAATGGTTGATGGTGGACTG
Organism: Procambarus virginalis; assembly: GCA_020271785.1. Taxonomy (NCBI): domain Eukaryota; kingdom Metazoa; phylum Arthropoda; class Malacostraca; order Decapoda; family Cambaridae; genus Procambarus; species Procambarus virginalis. The sequence goes on from WNGS01007136.1 coordinate 2,543, forward strand.
GTGAAGTGTGTAGTTGTGTGAAGTAGAGGGAATGAGGAGGGTGAGGTGTGGAAGATGCGTGGACACAATGAGTGAGGAAGTAGGAAGTGTGTTAGGAAGCAGGGGAGTGTGTGAGTGAGCAGGGGAATGGTGTGAGTGAGCAGGGGAATGGTGTGAGTGAGCTGGGGAGTGTGTGAGGAAGCAGGGTAGTGTGTAAGTAAGCATGGTAGTTTGTGATTGCGCATTGAAGCATTGTGAACGTGGCATTATGGAATAGCAGGTACACTGCTGTGGATGACTGCTAGAGCAAGGTGCATATTATTTTGCATTATGTAGTGTGAATGGTGGATTGAATGGATGAAAGGGAAATGACGAAATGACTGCACATCGAGTCTAATGCTAAATTATAGTCTCATGCCTGCACTGCACAAGACCATCAGGTCATTCCTGGAGATAACCACAAAAGCAGGTGTTACAGCTGTCTCTGTTCGCCTGCGAGGCTCAGCCTCCACCGTTAATATTTGTGTTGTAATGACAGGTGCAGGAGACGATCCGGGAGGCCCTGGATAAGATGACTACAGAGACAGATGACACAGCTGCCCCCCTCCATCTGGGAGACAAGGCCTCCACCATTATGGAGAAAGTTCGGGTAATCACAAGAAGAATCCCTCGCGATCAGTCGAACGTAAGTTTATGGTTGTATTAAACATTTTATTCTGTGTAATACTACTCATACAGATACATTTCAAACAGATCAATTTTCGTGTGAGTATTGAAGGATTTCTTTCTTTGAGTTATTAACTGTACTGGCACGATCACCTAATAGTACTGTTCTGCTTTGATCATTTTATTGAGTAAGACACTTTAATATATGTTATAATTCTTAAGCCATAATGGTCATTTGTTATTCTACACAAGGTAAGTAGGAGTGGAAAGAATCAGTATACACAGTGCCATATCCCCGATGAAGAATATCCCGAGGCTCCCTAATACACTGCCCACAGTGTCTTCCACCAGTTGACGTATCCCAAGAATAAGTAGGCTATATAGTGCCCTCCACCTGCCACAGGTGAAAATATTTGTAGGCCCGTTATGCTCTGCCCGCAGTGTCCTCGCCATCATTATCAATGACTGTGTCCTTCTCCACTTTAATGGGGTACAAAGGCCAGAGTGCAAAAAAAAAAAACTCCAGAATTACATAGAACCAGCACCATCACACTACAGAATTACATAGAACCAGGTTCACAAAAATAGGACTGGAGCCGAGATCGATGTCTGATGATGATACTAGTCCAGAAACAAACAACAGTTGATATAGTGGTCACAATCATCTTGATAATGGTCCAGGATGGACCGAAACATCGTCGTCGTCGTCTCCACATCTTCTGGTGAGTGGTTTGGCCATCATATCTTGAGCCACATTGTTGTGACTCGTCGTCTGCATATGTCACTGAAGAAGAACGGAAAAAGGCGCAATTGGGGGTTGTCTAGAAGGCTGCGGAGGCACTTTGTATCGCGCTAGTGGATATTACAAGTAGGCAGGCGATGAGTCACAATAACGTGGCTAAAGTATGTTGTATGAGAATGGAATACATTGTCATATAAAGTATGAGAATGGTCCAGGACGGACCAAAACGTCGTCGTCTGTTCACCTTCTAGTGTGTGGTCTGGTCAACGTATTACAAATAAAACACTTGAGACAGGAGATCTCTTGAAATCTTGATAAATCCAAGTGAATTCCCAATACTCAGAAATTGGGAACTGATCATGATAAGAACAAAGGAGTACCCATAGAGGATTAACTTTATAACATAAGAGTAATTTGGATTTAGGGGGTGAAAAAAAAGTTATTGCTGACAAACTTGATAGGTTTGTGAACAACTTACCAAAATAAGACAGGAGGAAAATGGTGGGTAGAGTGCATTTTATCTACACTTGTCTGTAATCATGTGTTACTATTTGTCATGAAAGACTGATGTACAAAGTGGCATAATTGTAAGTAGATTAAAATGGGTAACAGATCAAGTCTTCCTGATGAAGAAAACAAAGGGTCGTAGTCAGAGAAGTAATCAATAGTGCTTCTCGTAGTCAGTGAAGTAGTCAGTAGTTCGTGTCGTAGTCAGAGAAGAAGTAATCAGAGTAGTAGTCAGTAGTCCTTTTCATAGAGAAATAGTAGTAGTTCTCGTAATCAGAGAAGTACTAAGTAGTTCTTGTCGTAGTCAGAGAAGAAGTAATCAGAGAAGTAGTCGGTGGTTCTTCTCATAGTCAGAGAAGAAGTGTCAAGCTGGAGGGATGTCCCTGGTGTCGCAGTAGTTTCACACTCGCTTCACGAGCGATTTGGCCTGGGTTCGTATCCTGTCTGGGGAGGATTGACTTGGTGCCAGTCCTTAACTGTATGCCTCTGTTAATGCAGCAGTGATTGGGTACTGGTTGTTAAACAATTGGCAGGTTGAGTTCCTGGGAACTAGGAAGTAAGACTTACCATGAGCTATAGGAAGGGAAAGCTCTACTTGCTGACCCTACTAACAGGAGTCAGCAGTCGTCTGGTCCTGTACCCACCTACGTAAAAAAAAAAAAATTGTGATTACCTCCTGTAATGTACCACAGATGGTGATTGTAATGTGGTGGTGTAGTGTACCACAGATGGTGATTTGTGCACAGATGGTCATTGTACTATGGCAATTGGAGGAGTGTAAAAAGCTAAGAATATTTATCAGATTACTGGAATTTGAAGTCTCTCAGACATATAGACTGGAGAGATCAGATTTGATCAAAAACTGTCAGACATAGGAACTGGAGAGATCGTTGCTCAGCTTTGATAAAAAAAAAAAACTGGCTACAATTCTTAATGAGTGTAGAACGCCGGTCTCGCTTCATACGGGTCAGCGTTCAATCTCCCGACCTTCCAAGTGGTTGGGCACCATTCCTTCCCCCCGTCCCATCCCAAATCTTTATCCTGATCCCTTCCAAGTGCTATATAGTCGTAATGGCTTGGCACGTTCCCCCCTGATAGTCCCCTCCCTTGTTTATGAGTGGGTAAAGTTAGTGTTTTTATTTCCCAGAATGTGAAGTCAGGTCTGAAGAAGAAGAAGAATAGTGGGAAGGATTCTTTAGTGTCATCCCCCAAGGCTGGTGATACCAAGTCACGAATGGACATGGCTGTATGTATGCTTAGCATTTTAATAAAGTTATCCGGCAGTAATCAGTCGGCAATGAGTCACAAGAACGTGGCTGAAGATATGATATCCAAAGCGCACACACACATCAGAAAATTTGTATTCTTCTTTTCTTTCATCTTATTCCTACCTTTCATCATATTTTTCTTTCTACTAAGTCTTGCCTTTCATCTTATTCTTATCTTTCTCTTTTATTCATCCCACACTCTCTTCCCTCCTATTGTTGATCTCTTCTGCTTTCTTTCCATTACATGACTTAATAATGGTCCAGGACAAACCGAAACGTCATTTTTTCATTTTCTAACGTTTAGTTTGGATATCACAGTATACTGTATTCTACTTACATTTTGTGCTCACTCTTGTGTTAAAAAATGTAATGAACTTTGCCATTTTTCTAACTTTTATTATGATATGTATCTCCTGAAGTATATCCTGACAGCATTGTATGGAAGTTGTTTTTCTGGAGGGAAGCCCCTGCGGCTCCCCGGAGCTATCCATGGCTGATATGGATATCCTAACTATTTTGCATCAGTCGATGTGGGTGGAGTTATAGGCCTACCAGGACCACGAGCCAGAACCTGGCCCCCCTCACAGAGGCATGGGGAGCAATGGCCCATAGAATGCACATGTGATTTGGAGCATTCTATATCTGCCATTGACCGGGACAGGCACCGAGAAAGGTAAGCGCCCCAAAACAAACCCCTATTCTGGTTAACAACAAAAATTGACAAACGAGTGGACAGAACTCCCCAAAAGAAAAACAAGCAAACCAGCATGACGTCACACGAGACGGCCCCCCATGTCTGCACGGCTCCCCCCTCCCTGGGAGAGGGAAGGGGGAGCCCCAGACCCCTGAGCTGGCGATCCATACCCAAGTTCCTTGGCTGATGGGATCGTGCATGGTCGTGTGGCTCCAGCTCCAGTCTTGTCTCAGTGCTGTGACTTGTTTTCAGTGCTGCTCTTACGGTGATCGTGTGAGCTGGGAGTAGTATTCTCAGGTACTCGGGCTGCATGTGCTTAGGGTCACCTTCCCTGAGTGCCCTGTAAGTACCGCCCTTGGGGCTTGGGGTTGCCTTCCACAAGTCACCTTGGATCTACCTCTGTTGGCTTTTCGCTGCTTGGCGTTTGGCCGCCCTGAGTGTTTGGGGGTTTTCCTCCCTTGTTTACCTTGGGGTAAGTGGTAGTCATTGCACTGGTGGGGCGCAGGGTACTGCGTAGCTAGTTTTCACCTATAACAGCGGCCGGCTTTGTTCCCTCTGGGTACGTTGTCCACTTGGGTGGTTTTTCTTTTCTTTTTGTTTTTGCCTGGTAGGGGGGTCTGCCTTGTTTTTCCCTCCCCTTATATTAGGGTCGTTTGTGTGGTGGCACCCCCTGCTTCACCCTCGCGAGTGGTCACATCCCGTGGGTTCAGCTTTTAGCAGATTGCTTGGTAGTTTGGGACGCCGGTTAGCAGTGCCCTGCCTGGGATAACCCTTAGCAGACCCAGTCTAGGGGCCCTGGGAAGCCCCGTGGGGGCTCTTGGGTCCGATGGAGGAGACCCCTTGCGTCTCGCTGTGTGCGAGTTTGAGGGTTGCTCTGTCCCCTTGTCTCAGGGTGACACTCATTGTTTTTGCCTCCAGCGGCCCTTTCGCTGTTCGCCCCATTGACGGGGCGATTGGAGGGAGTCTGTCTCTGTTCGTTCATGCCTGGTCTCACGATTTGTGGGCTTTTCGGGTCGTTTCTCGCGGCCTGAGGTGGCGTTGGGTGGCTCCGCTTCCTGCTGGGGGTTCGGGGCTGATGGGGCAGGCTTCCTCTCCTGCGCTCTGTCAGGTCATCTTGGAGTGGGTGCGCTTGGGCGTGGTCGAAACGACTCCGTCCCTCAGGTGGGTTTCCCGCCTGTTTCCAGTTCCGAAACAGGACTGTGCGGACCTGTGGTTCATTCTGGACTTGTCCCATCTGAACCCTTGGGTTTCTTGCCCCTCGTTTCGGATGACCACTCTGTCCCAGGTCCGGCTTCTGTTGGAGCCGGGCGCTTGGATGGTGTCCCTGGACCTCAAGGACGCGTATTGGCACGTCCCTATTCATGTGGGGTTCCGGGACTGGCTCGATTTTGTTGTGGGGCGTCAGTGCTACCGCTTTCGTTGTCTCCCCTTCGGGTTGAACCTGGCACCTCGCGTGTTCACACACCTTACCCGGGTCGTGGTGGCCCGTCTGCGTCTCTTAGGTGTTCAGGTGTTGGCTTACCTCGACGACTGGCTGGTTTGGGCTCCCAGTCGGTCCGCGTGTCTGCTTGCCAGGGATTTGGTGCTTTCCCAGCTCGCCAGGTTCGGGTTCCTGGTGAGCTGGCGGAAGTCCCATCTGGTGCATTCCCAGGTTCGGTCCTGGCTGGGTCCTTCCTCTCCCTCTTCCTACTGACGTTTTCCTCGATCTCATTAGACTCTGTGTTGACTCTAACTCTTTCTCTTTCAACGGTAAATATTACACTCAAACTTCCGGGGTTGCTATGGGTTCTCCTCTCTCCCCTGTTCTTGCTAATTTCTACATGGAATACTTCGAAACTGTTCTTCTTCCTTCTATTGATGCTCGTCCCTCTCTTTGGCTTCGCTATGTTGATGACATTTTTGCTTTATGGCCTCATGACCTAAATCTTTTCCAACCTTTCTTCGCCTCTCTTAACAATCTGGCTCCTTCTATCCATTTCAAAGTTGAGTGGGAATCTAATTCCCTCCTTCCTTTTCTTGACGTTCATGTTCACAGCTCTGTGTCTGGGTTCTCTTTCTCTGTCTACCATAAACCCATGCATAATGGCATGTATATTCACTTCTTTTCCTACCATCCTCCTTCTGTTAAGAAAAGTGTCCTCGTCTCTCTCTTCCTCCGCGCTCTACGCATCAGCGACCCTCAGTTTCTTGATTCTGAAATTGCCTTTATCTACAAATCATTCTCTCGCCTTGGTTACCCTTTGCATTTCATGAACTGTGCCTACTCTCAAGCTAAACGAAATTTCTTTCATCCTAAACCTGCTTCCAACAGTAGTAGCACTGTACTATGCCTTCCCTTCATATCTGAACTCAAAACTTTTACCAATACCTTTCGTCCTCTTGACATTAAACTCGCCTTTCGACAAACTAACACACTTCGTAGCAATCTAGTTCACACTGCTCCTCCTGCTTCTAATGCTGCTGGTGTCTACTCTATTTCCTGTTCGTCTTGTCCTCTCCAATACTTTGGCGAAACTGGCCGTACACTGAATGACAGACTTAAAGAACACAAGAGAAGTGTTAAGTCTGCAGACACTAACAATGCTCTCTTCTGCCATGTGAGGGATTCTAATCATCCCATTGATTGGTCTTCCTCCAAAATAATCTTTCCTGCCTCTACTCTACACAGACGCCGTCTTGTGGAATCGGCTCTAATACACAATGTACCCAACATGAACTTGAGTCCTGGCTTTGTTGCTGTGGACTCTTCCCTTTCACAGTATATACTCAAATGCTCTAATCTTTCTAACAAACGTGAGCTAACATAAGCCTACCCCTCCTATTTTCTTTCTTTCTCTTTCCTTTTCTTTATCTCTTCTCCTACGCTCCCTTGCTATCCTCTTCTTATTCCTATCTCCTTCTCATTTGGTGGTTATAATAGGAGCTGCCTCGTATGGGCCAATAGGCCTTCTGCAGCTCTTATTATTATTATTACTATCCCCTCTACTACACCTTACTTTGCTCCTCAGCTCTCTCTTTTCCTATTTATTGCCTGTCTCTCTACTTCCTCATCACAATCGACTTGAGAATGGTCCAGGACGGACCGAAACGTCGTCGTCTCTTCATCTTCTAGTGTGTGGTTTGATCTCCCGCTACAAAAGTTTTCTACTTAGGTTGCCCATTTTGCACACATCTAGCCAAAGATTGCCTTTTGCTCCTAGCAGTCTCAATTTCTTCTCTCCTGTCGCGAGTTTCTCTCGGATTTTTCCACATTGTTTATAATCACTGATTACATCCTGTATATTTTGTGGTTGGTCCCATTTGCTTCTTTTGTAGTCTGCATGTGCCACTGAACTACTGGTGGCAACAGCAAAATTATAAAAGAACTCTGGGGCTTCCCCAGCCCTCCCTGCTGGTGTAATTACCTAAGTGTAGTTACAGGATGAGAGCTACGCTCGTGGTATCCCGTCTTCCCAGCACTCTTTGTTGTATAACAATTTGAAACTACTGACGTTTCTGGCCTTCACCACCACCTCACCTAACTTCTTCCAACCGTCTACCATTGTTTGCGAAAGTGAATTTTCTTATATTTCTTCGGCATCTTTGTTTCGATTAAATCTATGACCTCTTCTTCTTGAAGTTCCAGCGTCTCAAGAATTCTTCCCTATCAATTTTATTGATTCCTGTTACTATTTTGTACGTAGTTATCATATCGCCTCTTTTTTTCTTCTATCCATCTTCTAGTTTTTTCATACTTAATGTATGCCAAAAACTTACCCACTCTTTGTAGCTCTTTTGTCCTTCAGTTCTGGGAGTCACTTAGTGGCATGTCTTTGCACCGTTTCCAGTTTGTTGATGTGCTTCTTAAGATATGGGCACCACACAACCGCTGCATATTCTAGCTTTGGCCTAACAAAGGTCGTGAACAATTTCTTTTAGTATTTCTCCATTCATGTATTTCAAAGCCATTCTGAAGTTAGATAGGTAGCATAAGCTCCTCGCACCATGTTCTTAAAATAGTCCTCGGGTGATAGTTTTCTATCTAGAACCTCCCCACCCCCCCCGCAGATCTCTTTCTATCAGAATTCTTTCAAAATTTCTCACATAATTTATAGGTTGTGTGTGTGTGTGCGCCTATGCATTTGGCTTATGTACTCACCTAGTCTGTACTTATGTGTGGATAAGTACACGTGTCGTGGGTAATTACGAAAGTGTAGTTACAGGAGTTGAACTATGCTCGTGGTGTCCTGTCTTCCCTATAATCTTGGTCATATTACAGCTTGAAACTACTGATGGCTTTGGCATCCACCACCTGTTCACTTAAATTGTTCCAACCGTCCACAATTCGGTCCACAAAAGAACTTTCAGATATTTTCCTAGCACCTTTACTTTTTGTTAAGCTTGAGTCAGTAGATGTAATTATCTAAGTGTAATTACAGGATGAGAGCTACGCTCATGGTGTCCCGTCTTTCCAGCACTCTTTGTCATATAACGCTTTGAAACTACTGACGGTCTTGGCCTCCACCACCTTCTCACAACTGTCTACCACTCTGTTTGCAAACGAACACTTACTAATATTTTTTCTGCGCATTTGTATCCTTTGTGTGTGTTCATCTGTGATAAACAAGTCAATTCTAATAAGATGGAACTACTGTAGTTCTTGACTTAAAGAGCTTTGAATATTTTAGGGTGATAAGGAGCCGGTGAAGAAGACCAAGAAGAAGTCCAGGAAAAATGCCGTCCCTCTGGCGGATGTGTCCTTCACCAATAAGCTGCTTAACGTGATCAATGCAGCAACTGCAAGTCAAGAAGTCGCCACCAACATTAAAACAGTTGTTGAGGTTTGTACTTACCTGTGTTTTCCGTGAGGAACCCCTCCCCTCCCTGGCTCCCTGGAGCCAGGAGGACCTCCAGGGCTCACCTCCCCCATCCAGCTCCTTAGAGCCAGGGAGCCTCCGAGGCTCACCCAAAAATGGCATTTCATTACGTTCAACGCTGGGTTTTTTTCTGGGGGGGGGGGGCCTTCGGCTCTCTGGAGCTATCCAGGCTGAATGTATATCATTGGACTTTGGCATCAGTCAGTGTGAATGGAGCTCTAGGCCTACTGGAACAACAAGCCAGGACCTGGCCCCCCCTCAGAGAGTCACGAGGAGCAATGGCCTATAGAAATGCACACGAGATTTGGAGCATTCTATGTCTGCCATCGACCGGGCCGGCACCCAGAAAGGTAAGTGCTTCAAAACAAATCCCTATTCTGGTTAAAACGACTAAAATAGACAAATGAGTGGACAAAACTCCCCAAATGAAAACGAGCAAACGAGCATGATGTCACACGAGCCGCGCCACACGTCTGCGCAGCTTCCCCCTCCCCGGGAGGGGGAAGGGGGAGTCCCAGACCCCCGCGCTGGTGATCCACCCTTCCAGTTCTTGGCTGATGTGATTGTGGCTCGGTTGTATGCTCCAGCTCCAGATTATCTCCGTGTTGTGCTGTACCTTGGGTCCAGTACTGCTCTTACTGTGGCGTGCGAACTGGTAGTATTATTCTCAGGTACTGGGCTGTATGTGCATAGGGTTCCCTTCCCTGAGTGCCCTTAAGTACTGCCCTTGGGGCTTGGGGTTATCTACACGAGTCACCTTGGGACTACCTATGTTGGTCTTTTCCTGCTCGGTGATTGACTCCCCGAGTGTGTTGGGGGGTTTCCACACTCATTTACCTTGGGGTAAGTGGTAGTTTTTGCACGGTTGGGGTGCGGGGTACTGCGCAGATAGTTTTCACCTATTACAGGGCTGGCTCTGTTCCTCCTGGATACTTTGTCCTCTTGCAGGTTTTTATTTTTATTTTGTTCTGCCTGGTGGGGGGGGGGGTGTCTGTCTTGGTGTCCCTTGCCACCAGTTATATTTGGGTCTTGACCTCTGTTGTTCAGTGGTACCCCTCCCTGCTAG
>WNGS01007136.1:12474-27964 GCA_020271785.1 Procambarus virginalis
TTGGGATCACGAATCCCAATGGAGTTCCTTAGGTATTCTGGTAGTATTTCCTTCACTAATTCACTTGTAGCACTGGTCGAGGATAAGAATGCGGCAATGCTAACTGTGTCGCCTTGCGAATACCTATACCCCAAGTCTAACTGGGAGCGTTTGCTTGGTCCCCACTGGTCATCTTGCAGGGAGAGGTTTAACACTTCATAGTTATTGTCTTTAGGAGTGAATCGTATTCCGTTAATTTTGGGCTGTCAAAAGAAGGAGCACACCTGAGGAAATAGGTAAGTCTGGGCAAGGCCAGGCACCTTGTAAGAAGGTACAACGCATCATGAGCATCCAAAGCCCCTATTCGCGCCTCCATCCTCCTCAGGTCTTTAAGCTTTTCTTCGAGGACTACCTCTGATTGTTTAATTGTTATATATTTGTGTGTGTGTGTTGTTCTCTGTAAACTGTAGCATTGCAATAAATAAAACAAAACATACAAAAAAATAATAGGGGTGGTAGGAGAAGAAAAGAATAAAGTATTCAGTGAGAATCCACAAGATCTTCTCTGAATGCTCTTTGTTTTCTTCTTCGAGGATGTGGGTCCCTGCAATTGCACCAGAGGTGGTACCCCTAATATATATATATATGTATATATATATATATATATATATATATATATATATATATATATATATATAATATATATATATGTACATATATATATATATATATATATATATATATATATATATATATGTACATATATATATATATGTACATATATGAATAGGTTAGGTTAATGAATGGTCCTGAATGGTCCTGAAGCCTGAATGGTCCTGGGGACCATTCAGGCTTGTTCGCATGTACATATATATATATATATATATATATATATATATATATATATATATATATATATATATATATATATATATATATATGTATATATATATATATATATATATATATATATCTATCTCAACATTTTTTCCCTCTATTTTCTTTAGGTTGGGTTTGGTTAGGTTAGGGTAGCATAGTTTACGTTAGGTTGGGTTAGATGCAGTTTTTAAGATTTGAGACCCTACTCCTTCCGAGGCCTATTTATAAGCTGAGGTCATGTTTCTCATTCAGACATGGGTGTGCTGTCTCCTTTGTTCAATGATTGTTTTGGTGGTATTTTTGCCCAGAGGTCTGCTGGCAGGATTTATTTACCGTACTGTATATGCTTCCGTACAAGACGTACTGTATTACACAATTCTTGTGTAATTTTCAAGAATATTTTGCGTGGAAAAACTGTTTTAATATGTTCTATCATGTATTTATTGAACTTAATTTTCAAGTGGTTTTGAAGGGGAAAACATATGACTTTTGTGCTTGTTTGTACAATATATATTTTCATTTGGTATTGGACCAAAAACATGCCTCTTATTCACCAGGAAATACGGTAGTTACATTACATATATCCATTGATATATGGAGTGCATGAGTGAATTGTTGCTTCTGGCTTTGCCTCATTTGCTGCACTAGCTTTTCGAGCCTTGAGAGATGGTACCTTAATTAATCTCCATGTTCCATTCCGTTAACTGTTAATTTAGCAGATGATTAAGTCTCTACCGATCCGAGAGAATCTATGCCTTGGGCAACACCGACACATGTGCAAACCTTGCCCACAGAGCTGGCAGGGCAATCAGGCCAGAGTTAATGAGAGGAATGGGCAGACTGTTTTTGTGTGTGTGTTGTTTGTTCCTGTCAATAAATGCTCAAAAAACTACCTCCCTCCCCCCCCTGCTACTAGTCTGCAGCCTTACCGATATGTCACACAAGTAAGCGACAGAAACTAGGACTAACAGTCTTGACTTGTCGCATTTATAGTCATGGCATTCACTCATCACCTTGTTAGCTTCTCAGTAGCCAACTAAGTTAGATTTTGTTCTGTCTGGATTATTTTTGAGACTGTTGTCCGGGCACTGAAGGGTATTCTGGGCATTTTGTGTTTACCCAGAAAACCATACTGTGTGGGATGCAAATCTTTTTATGAGAAAATCTTAGGTTTTCGTTGCACTGTATTTTCAGGAATTCTAGCGTAGGTTAGACATGCAGAACGTCCTCATGAGGTTTCCTAATGTCAAGGAAACGGTCAATTTAAAGTGTCTTCTTCTAACCTACCAGAGGATTGAAAACAGAAAATGGGACAGTATGTCACTTTGGCCAGCCGCTTCCATCTTTTAGTACAACAATTTTTAACCTTGTGTAATGCATACGAGTGAAATGCAACGTTCTTTGTATTAGGACAGGTTGAGACAGGAATGAGTTTAGGTGAGTATAAATAGAAGCTTCCTCATATGGGCCAATGGAAGCTGCCTCATATGAGCCAATATGCGATCTGTAGTTTCCTTTATTTCCTGTTATTGTATAACATAATAGATGTGGGATTGTTGAATTGTTTCAGGCATAGGTTAGACATACCGATGAATTTGGGTAAATATAAATAGGACCTGCCTCGTGTGAGCTAAGAGGCCTTCTACTGTTTCTTATATTCTGTGAGCCTTCATTGATGCTATTTGATAAAGGTGATGCCTTCGGCATTGTTCAGTCCCCTCGAGTTTTATTAAGACCCTATTGACTATTACTCTTTGAGCTTTGTTAGAAGGTTGTAAACCCTTCTTTCGTTTCGTGCACTTTCATGTACTTTTTATTATATCAGTTATCCCTCTTGTTCTTTCACACCATGATGGTTTCTTGTAAGACGATACCATAGTAGTTGGCCAGGGTTACGAAGACGTGACTTCTTGTGTAAATATTGCATTATATCTAACTGTTTGAGTGTACAGAGGAACCTCGGGTGACGAGCAGCCCTCATCTACGAGCATTTCAGGTAACGAGAGAGCCACTCGCAGAAAATTTGTCTCGATTGACGAGCTTCCGCTCGGTTAACGAGAAAACCTGGCCTCGGGCCGGGCTTGGGGAGTAGAAGAACTCCCAGAACCCCATCAACCAGGAACCCCATCAACCAGGAACCATGTGGTGCCTCCTAGTGTTCCTGTTGGTTCTTGCAAATTTTCGGATGCCTCCGATGACAGTATTGTTGTTTTATCACACAGGATAAGCATCCCTCTGCATTTATTTATGCTTTTCTTTGTTTTTTGGTGGTTTTGTGACCACAATTTGTAACCCACAATGTAGTAACCCCTCTCCTCCTCCCCGAAGCGCTCCCCATCGTCTCCCTCAAGCCAGCAATGACTCTTCATAAGGTAAAGTACAATTGAAAACAGTAAAACAAAACATAATAATTACATGTATTATAATTACATTATAAAATTTCATATTGATGTTTTTCAGTGGTGGAACGGATTAATTGTATTTACATTATTTTAAATGGGGAAATTTGTTTTGCGAGAGGTGACAGGGTGGGCAAAGACAAACTCTTTAGCGCGGGTGGAACACGAACAAGGGGACACAGATGGAAACTTAGTACCCAGATGAGCCACAGAGACGTTAGAAAGAATTTTTTCAGTGTCAGGGTAGTTAACAAATGGAATGCATTAAGTAGTGTTGTGGTGGAGGCTGACTCCATACACAGTTTCAAGTGTAGATATGATAGAGCCCAATAGGCTCAGGAATCTGTACACCAGTTAATTGACAGTTGAAAGGCATGACCAAAGAGCCAAAGCTCAACCCCCGCAAACACAACTAGGTGCGTACAACTAGGTGAGTACATGACGAGCTCAGTGCCGAAGCGGATTAAATTCATTAACTGAGGTTCCTCTGTATTAAAATACTTTGTAAATATTCTCTCATAATCATCATCATTTCCATAGGATATCAAGCCAGAGGAGTGCACTGTGTGTTTGGGCACCTACGACGAAGCGCTGCTACGGCCGCGCTCATTGCCCTGTGGCCACACTTTCTGTTCGCAGTGCATCGAGAATGCCATCAAGGATGGCCAGCTCACCTGCCCAGGCTGCTCTGCCCAGCACAGCGCCACGGCAGCTACCCAGTTCCCGATCATTTACGGCATGGAGGCCTTGATTAGGAAGCTCAAGGGTACCCAGGTCACGTCACCGGAAGCCGTGCCAACGATGCCCAAGCAGACACCTCCACGAGGCATCAGCAAGAAGGTGCAGTCCCTGGTGGAGGAGCAAAAGAACAGCATCAGCAGCCTCATTACCGTTTGTGAGGGGGTACTGCTCCAGCTGGGGGAGTACCGGGGCCAGCTGGGGGACTGGAAGACACACCACCTCCAACTCCAGGACAGACTCTATGGTCTGGTAGAGCAGAATCAGGAGGCCATGGAGCTCTTAGATCAGGAGGACACTAATGTGGTGGTTATGGCAACGCAAGGAGAGGAAGGGAAGACACAGCTGCAGGGCATGTTGGGGGCACTCGACACGGGCAACACTGCACAGGAGATTTTCATCACTATCGACAGAGCTGATCAGTGCAATGTGCAGGTCGAAGACTGGCTCCAGAATTGCCAGCAATTCTTTCCAGATGTAAGCGCTGTCTCTACCTCAGTGAAGGTACGTGGTTTAAAGGTATTGTTGAGCTGTCGCTGATTATAGTGTATCAAGAGTCATTCCTTTATGTAAAAGTTTTTCTTACAAAGTGTAGAAAAGTGCTTTTTTCACTTAGAACTCAAGATTTATATTACATTTCTTTACATACATCACAAGACGCCATGTTGTATTTATAATGCTTTGCTCCCCCTTGATGGTAGATAAACCACTAATCGATACATTTGTGACATTTACTCGTAATCCGAGTAAAGCAACTGGGCTATACATGAGAATCAGTTAAGAGATCATAGGATATGAAGACATTCACGGGATTCATTATGGGCAGGAAGGGAGAAGAGGGAAGTATCATGGGAATGCGCCAAGCCATTATTACTATATAGTACTTGGATGGGGTCCGGATAAAAATTTGGGATGGGACGGGGAGGGAAAGGAATGGTGCCCAACCACTTTGACGGTCGGGGACTGAACACCAACCTGCCTGAAGCGAGACCGTCGCTGTACCATCTAGCAAGGGGGAAGCAAAGCATTATAAATACAATATGACGTCTTGCGATGCATATAAAGAAATGTAATATGAATGATTTTGGGAAGTACCTTTTCAATATTTGAAGTGAAAGAAGTTATTTTTGTGTGTGTGTGCGCCATAGTTTGGTCATGTTGAATGAATGGTTGATGGTGGACTGGTGAAGTGTGTAGTTGTGTGAAGTAGAGGGAATGAGGAGGGTGAGGTGTGGAAGATGCGTGGACACAATGAGTGAGGAAGTAGGAAGTGTGTTAGGAAGCAGGGGAGTGTGTGAGTGAGCAGGGGAATGGTGTGAGTGAGCAGGGGAATGGTGTGAGTGAGCTGGGGAGTGTGTGAGGAAGCAGGGTAGTGTGTAAGTAAGCATGGTAGTTTGTGATTGCGCATTGAAGCATTGTGAACGTGGCATTATGGAATAGCAGGTACACTGCTGTGGATGACTGCTAGAGCAAGGTGCATATTATTTTGCATTATGTAGTGTGAATGGTGGATTGAATGGATGAAAGGGAAATGACGAAATGACTGCACATCGAGTCTAATGCTAAATTATAGTCTCATGCCTGCACTGCACAAGACCATCAGGTCATTCCTGGAGATAACCACAAAAGCAGGTGTTACAGCTGTCTCTGTTCGCCTGCGAGGCTCAGCCTCCACCGTTAATATTTGTGTTGTAATGACAGGTGCAGGAGACGATCCGGGAGGCCCTGGATAAGATGACTACAGAGACAGATGACACAGCTGCCCCCCTCCATCTGGGAGACAAGGCCTCCACCATTATGGAGAAAGTTCGGGTAATCACAAGAAGAATCCCTCGCGATCAGTCGAACGTAAGTTTATGGTTGTATTAAACATTTTATTCTGTGTAATACTACTCATACAGATACATTTCAAACAGATCAATTTTCGTGTGAGTATT
This sequence comes from Procambarus virginalis, assembly GCA_020271785.1. Lineage (NCBI taxonomy): Eukaryota > Metazoa > Arthropoda > Malacostraca > Decapoda > Cambaridae > Procambarus > Procambarus virginalis. The sequence continues at coordinate 18,407 of WNGS01007136.1, forward strand.
GAAGGATTTCTTTCTTTGAGTTATTAACTGTACTGGCACGATCACCTAATAGTACTGTTCTGCTTTGATCATTTTATTGAGTAAGACACTTTAATATATGTTATAATTCTTAAGCCATAATGGTCATTTGTTATTCTACACAAGGTAAGTAGGAGTGGAAAGAATCAGTATACACAGTGCCATATCCCCGATGAAGAATATCCCGAGGCTCCCTAATACACTGCCCACAGTGTCTTCCACCAGTTGACGTATCCCAAGAATAAGTAGGCTATATAGTGCCCTCCACCTGCCACAGGTGAAAATATTTGTAGGCCCGTTATGCTCTGCCCGCAGTGTCCTCGCCATCATTATCAATGACTGTGTCCTTCTCCACTTTAATGGGGTACAAAGGCCAGAGTGCAAAAAAAAAAAACTCCAGAATTACATAGAACCAGCACCATCACACTACAGAATTACATAGAACCAGGTTCACAAAAATAGGACTGGAGCCGAGATCGATGTCTGATGATGATACTAGTCCAGAAACAAACAACAGTTGATATAGTGGTCACAATCATCTTGATAATGGTCCAGGATGGACCGAAACATCGTCGTCGTCGTCTCCACATCTTCTGGTGAGTGGTTTGGCCATCATATCTTGAGCCACATTGTTGTGACTCGTCGTCTGCATATGTCACTGAAGAAGAACGGAAAAAGGCGCAATTGGGGGTTGTCTAGAAGGCTGCGGAGGCACTTTGTATCGCGCTAGTGGATATTACAAGTAGGCAGGCGATGAGTCACAATAACGTGGCTAAAGTATGTTGTATGAGAATGGAATACATTGTCATATAAAGTATGAGAATGGTCCAGGACGGACCAAAACGTCGTCGTCTGTTCACCTTCTAGTGTGTGGTCTGGTCAACGTATTACAAATAAAACACTTGAGACAGGAGATCTCTTGAAATCTTGATAAATCCAAGTGAATTCCCAATACTCAGAAATTGGGAACTGATCATGATAAGAACAAAGGAGTACCCATAGAGGATTAACTTTATAACATAAGAGTAATTTGGATTTAGGGGGTGAAAAAAAAGTTATTGCTGACAAACTTGATAGGTTTGTGAACAACTTACCAAAATAAGACAGGAGGAAAATGGTGGGTAGAGTGCATTTTATCTACACTTGTCTGTAATCATGTGTTACTATTTGTCATGAAAGACTGACGTACAAAGTGGCATAATTGTAAGTAGATTAAAATGGGTAACAGATCAAGTCTCCCTGATGAAGAAAACAAAGGGTCGCAGTCAGAGAAGTAATCAATAGTGCTTCTCGTAGTCAGTGAAGTAGTCAGTAGTTCGTGTCGTAGTCAGAGAAGAAGTAATCAGAGTAGTAGTCAGTAGTCCTTCTCGTAGAGAAATAGTAGTAGTTCTCGTAATCAGAGAAGTACTAAGTAGTTCTTGTCATAGTCAGAGAAGAAGTAATCAGAGAAGTAGTCGGTGGTTCTTCTCATAGTCAGAGAAGAAGTGTCAAGCTGGAGGGATGTCCCTGGTGTCGCAGTAGTTTCACACTCGCTTCACGAGCGATTTGGCCTGGGTTCGTATCCTGTCTGGGGAGGATTGACTTGGTGACAGTCCTTAACTGTATGCCTCTGTTAATGCAGCAGTGATTGGGTACCTGGTTGTTAAACAATTGGCAGGTTGAATTCCTGAGAACTAGAAGTAAGACTTACCATGAGCTATAGCAGGGGTCTCCAAACTTTTCAATGTAAGGGCCACATTATATATTTCCCATATTTATGCGGGCCGAAGGAATAAAAATGAAAAAAAAAAATCAGTGCCAGTAATTTAATTTCCTCAAATATTAAAGTATAAACATGGAAAAATTAAAACATATCTTTTTGGAAAAAATTAGGGTAAACTAAATAGATTCCTGCCTTTAGTTTTATGCAACCAAATTAGTGTGACGAATGATACTGTCGTTTTGACTTCAAAATTTCATTAAAATCAGGTTCCAGATTAGATGAGCCAATTGTAAGAATTCATTTCAAGTGATCATCAGACAAATTTGCTCGATAGTTAGATTTCACATACTTCATTTTGGAAAATGCCACCACACAGGGATTTGTTTGGCGGGCCGGATGAAATTATGTGGCGGGCCGGATGTGGCCCGCGGGCCATAGTTTGGAGACCCCTGAGCTATAGGAAGGGAAAGCTCTACTTGCTGAGCCTACTAACAGGAGTCAGCAGTCATCTGGTCCTGTACCCACCTACGTAAAAAAAAAAATTGTGATTACCTCCTCTAATGTACCACAGATGGTGATTGTAATGTGGTGGTGTAGTGTACCACAGATGGTGATTTGTGCACAGATGGTCATTGTACTATGGCAATTGGAGGAGTGTAAAAAGCTAAGAATATTTATCAGATTACTGGAATTTGAAGTCTCTCAGACATATAGACTGGAGAGATCAGATTTGATCAAAAACTGTCAGACATAGGAACTGGAGAGATCGTTGCTCAGCTTTGATAAAAAAAAAAAAAAAAACTGGCTACAATTCTTAATGAGTGTAGAACGCCGGTCTCGCTTCATACGGGTCAGCGTTCAATCTCCCGACCTTCCAAGTGGTTGGGCACCATTCCTTCCCCCCGTCCCATCCCAAATCTTTATCCTGATCCCTTCCAAGTGCTATATAGTCGTAATGGCTTGGCACGTTCCCCCCTGATAGTTCCCTCCCTTGTTTATGAGTGGGTAAAGTTAGTGTTTTTATTTCCCAGAATGTGAAGTCAGGTCTGAAGAAGAAGAAGAATAGTGGGAAGGATTCTTTAGTGTCATCCCCCAAGGCTGGTGATACCAAGTCACGAATGGACATGGCTGTATGTATGCTTAGCATTTTAATAAAGTTATCCGGCAGTAATCAGTCGGCAATGAGTCACAAGAACGTGGCTGAAGATATGATATCCAAAGCGCACACACACATCAGAAAATTTGTATTCTTCTTTTCTTTCATCTTATTCCTACCTTTCATCATATTTTTCTTTCTACTAAGTCTTGCCTTTCATCTTATTCTTATCTTTCTCTTTTATTCATCCCACACTCTCTTCCCTCCTATTGTTGATCTCTTCTGCTTTCTTTCCATTACATGACTTAATAATGGTCCAGGACAAACCGAAACGTCATTTTTTCATTTTCTAACGTTTAGTTTGGATATCACAGTATACTGTATTCTACTTACATTTTGTGCTCACTCTTGTGTTAAAAAATGTAATGAACTTTGCCATTTTTCTAACTTTTATTATGATATGTATCTCCTGAAGTATATCCTGACAGCATTGTATGGAAGTTGTTTTTCTGGGGGGGGGGGAGCCCCTGCGGCTCCCCGGAGCTATCCATGGCTGATATGGATATCCTAACTATTTTGCATCAGTCGATGTGGGTGGAGTTCTAGGCCTACCGAGGACCACGAGCCAGAACCTGGCCCCCCTCACAGAGGCACGGGGAGCAATGGCCCATAGAATGCACATGTGATTTGGAGCATTCTATATCTGCCATTGACCGGGACAGGCACCGAGAAAGGTAAGCGCCCCAAAACAAACCCCTATTCTGGTTAACAACAAAAATTGACAAACGAGTGGACAGAACTCCCCAAAAGAAAAACAAGCAAACCAGCATGACGTCACACGAGCCGCGCCGCATGTCTGCACGGCTCCCCCCTCCCTGGGAGAGGGAAGGGGGAGCCCCAGACCCCTGAGCTGGCGATCCATACCCAAGTTCCTCGGCTGATGGGATCGTGCATGGTCGTGTGGCTCCAGCTCCAGTCTTGTCTCAGTGCTGTGACTTGTTTTCAGTGCTGCTCTTACGGTGGTCGTGTGAGCCGGGAGTAGTATTCTCAGGTACTCGGGCTGCATGTGCTTAGGGTCACCTTCCCTGAGTGCCCTGTAAGTACCGCCCTTGGGGCTTGGGGTTGCCTTCCACAAGTCACCTTGGATCTACCTCTGTTGGCTTTTCGCTGCTTGGCGTTTGGCCGCCCTGAGTGTTTGGGGGTTTTCCTCCCTTGTTTACCTTGGGGTAAGTGGTAGTCATTGCACTGGTGGGGCGCAGGGTACTGCGTAGCTAGTTTTCACCTATAACAGCGGCCGGCTTTGTTCCCTCTGGGTACGTTGTCCACTTGGGTGGTTTTTCTTTTCTTTTTGTTTTTGCCTGGTAGGGGGGTCTGCCTTGTTTTTCCCTCCCCTTATATTAGGGTCGTTTGTGTGGTGGCACCCCCTGCTTCACCCTCGCGAGTGGTCACATCCCGTGGGTTCAGCTTTTAGCAGATTGCTTGGTAGTTTGGGACGCCGGTTAGCAGTGCCCTGCCTGGGATAACCCTTAGCAGACCCAGTCTAGGGGCCCTGGGAAGCCCCGTGGGGGCTCTTGGGTCCGATGGAGGAGACCCCTTGCGTCTCGCTGTGTGCGAGTTTGAGGGTTGCTCTGTCCCCTTGTCTCAGGGTGACACTCATTGTTTTTGCCTCCAGCGGCCCTTTCGCTGTTCGCCCCATTGACGGGGCGATTGGAGGGAGTCTGTCTCTGTTCGTTCATGCCTGGTCTCACGATTTGTGGGCTTTTCGGGTCGTTTCTCGCGGCCTGAGGTGGCGTTGGGTGGCTCCGCTTCCTGCTGGGGGTTCGGGGCTGATGGGGCAGGCTTCCTCTCCTGCGCTCTGTCAGGTCATCTTGGAGTGGGTGCGCTTGGGCGTGGTCGAAACGACTCCGTCCCTCAGGTGGGTTTCCCGCCTGTTTCCAGTTCCGAAACAGGACTGTGCGGACCTGTGGTTCATTCTGGACTTGTCCCATCTGAACCCTTGGGTTTCTTGCCCCTCATTTCGGATGACCACTCTGTCCCAGGTCCGGCTTCTGTTGGAGCCGGGCGCTTGGATGGTGTCCCTGGACCTCAAGGACGCGTATTGGCACGTCCCTATTCATGTGGGGTTCCGGGACTGGCTCGATTTTGTTGTGGGGCGTCAGTGCTACCGCTTTCGTTGTCTCCCCTTCGGGTTGAACCTGGCACCTCGCGTGTTCACACACCTTACCCGGGTCGTGGTGGCACGTCTGCGTCTCTTAGGTGTTCAGGTGTTGGCTTACCTCGACGACTGGCTGGTTTGGGCTCCCAGTCGGTCCGCGTGTCTGCTTGCCAGGGATTTGGTGCTTTCCCAGCTCGCCAGGTTCGGGTTCCTGGTGAGCTGGCGGAAGTCCCATCTGGTGCATTCCCAGGTTCGGTCCTGGCTGGGTCCTTCCTCTCCCTCTTCCTACTGACGTTTTCCTCGATCTCATTAGACTCTGTGTTGACTCTAACTCTTTCTCTTTCAACGGTAAATATTACACTCAAACTTTCGGGGTTGCTATGGGTTCTCCTCTCTCCCCTGTTCTTGCTAATTTCTACATGGAATACTTCGAAACTGTTCTTCTTCCTTCTATTGATGCTCGTCCCTCTCTTTGGCTTCGCTTTGTTGATGACATTTTTGCTTTATGGCCTCATGACCTAAATCTTTTCCAACCTTTCTTCGCCTCTCTTAACAATCTGGCTCCTTCTATCCATTTCAAAGTTGAGTGGGAATCTAATTCCCTCCTTCCTTTTCTTGACGTTCATGTTCACAGCTCTGTGTCTGGGTTCTCTTTCTCTGTCTACCATAAACCCATGCATAATGGCATGTATATTCACTTCTTTTCCTACCATCCTCCTTCTGTTAAGAAAAGTGTCCTCGTCTCTCTCTTCCTCCGCGCTCTACGCATCAGCGACCCTCAGTTTCTTGATTCTGAAATTGCCTTTATCTACAAATCATTCTCTCGCCTTGGTTACCCTTTGCATTTCATGAACTGTGCCTACTCTCAAGCTAAACGAAATTTCTTTCATCCTAAACCTGCTTCCAACAGTAGTAGCACTGTACTATGCCTTCCCTTCATATCTGAACTCAAAACTTTTACCAATACCTTTCGTCCTCTTGACATTAAACTCGCCTTTCGACAAACTAACACACTTCGTAGCAATCTAGTTCACACTGCTCCTCCTGCTTCTAATGCTGCTGGTGTCTACTCTATTTCCTGTTCGTCTTGTCCTCTCCAATACTTTGGCGAAACTGGCCGTACACTGAATGACAGACTTAAAGAACACAAGAGAAGTGTTAAGTCTGCAGACACTAACAATGCTCTCTTCTGCCATGTGAGGGATTCTAATCATCCCATTGATTGGTCTTCCTCCAAAATAATCTTTCCTGCCTCTACTCTACACAGACGCCGTCTTGTGGAATCGGCTCTAATACACAATGTACCCAACATGAACTTGAGTCCTGGCTTTGTTGCTGTGGACTCTTCCCTTTCACAGTATATACTCAAATGCTCTAATCTTTCTAACAAACGTGAGCTAACATAAGCCTACCCCTCCTATTTTCTTTCTTTCTCTTTCCTTTTCTTTATCTCTTCTCCTACGCTCCCTTGCTATCCTCTTCTTATTCCTATCTCCTTCTCATTCGGTGGTTATAATAGGAGCTGCCTCGTATGGGCCAATAGGCCTTCTGCAGCTCTTATTATTATTATTACTATCCCCTCTACTACACCTTACTTTGCTCCTCAGCTCTCTCTTTTCCTATTTATTGCCTGTCTCTCTACTTCCTCATCACAATCGACTTGAGAATGGTCCAGGACGGACCGAAACGTCGTCGTCTCTTCATCTTCTAGTGTGTGGTTTGATCTCCCGCTACAAAAGTTTTCTACTTAGGTTGCCCATTTTGCACACATCTAGCCAAAGATTGCCTTTTGCTCCTAGCAGTCTCAATTTCTTCTCTCCTGTCGCGAGTTTCTCTCGGATTTTTCCACATTGTTTATAATCACTGATTACATCCTGTATATTTTGTGGTTGGTCCCATTTGCTTCTTTTGTAGTCTGCATGTGCCACTGAACTACTGGTGGCAACAGCAAAATTATAAAAGAACTCTGGGGCTTCCCCAGCCCTCCCTGCTGGTGTAATTACCTAAGTGTAGTTACAGGATGAGAGCTACGCTCGTGGTGTCCCGTCTTCCCAGCACTCTTTGTTGTATAACAATTTGAAACTACTGACGTTTCTGGCCTTCACCACCACCTCACCTAACTTGTTCCAACCGTCTACCATTGTTTGCGAAAGTGAATTTTCTTATATTTCTTCGGCATCTTTGTTTCGATTAAATCTATGACCTCTTCTTCTTGAAGTTCCAGCGTCTCAAGAATTCTTCCCTATCAATTTTATTGATTCCTGTTACTATTTTGTACGTAGTTATCATATCGCCTCTTTTTTCTTCTATCCATCTTCTAGTTTTTTCATACTTAATGTATGCCAAAAACTTACCCACTCCTTGTAGCTCTTTTGTCCTTCAGTTCTGGGAGCCACTTAGTGGCATGTCTTTGCACCGTTTCCAGTTTGTTGATGTGCTTCTTAAGATATGGGCACCACACAACCGCTGCATATTCTAGCTTTGGCCTAACAAAGGTCGTGAACAATTTCTTTTAGTATTTCTCCATTCATGTATTTCAAAGCCATTCTGAAGTTAGATAGGTAGCATAAGCTCCTCGCACCATGTTCTTAAAATAGTCCTCGGGTGATAGTTTTCTATCTAGAACCTCCCCACCCCCCCGCAGATCTCTTTCTATCAGAATTCTTTCAAAATTTCTCACATAATTTATAGGTTGTGTGTGTGTGTGCGCCTATGCATTTGGCTTATGTACTCACCTAGTCTGTACTTATGTGTGGATAAGTACACGTGTCGTGGGTAATTACGAAAGTGTAGTTACAGGAGTTGAACTATGCTCGTGGTGTCCCGTCTTCCCTATAATCTTGGTCATATTACAGCTTGAAACTACTGATGGCTTTGGCATCCACCACCTGTTCACTTAAATTGTTCCAACCGTCCACAATTCGGTCCACAAAAGAACTTTCAGATATTTTCCTAGCACCTTTACTTTTTGTTAAGCTTGAGTCAGTAGATGTAATTATCTAAGTGTAATTACAGGATGAGAGCTACGCTCGTGGTGTCCCGTCTTTCCAGCACTCTTTGTCATATAACGCTTTGAAACTACTGACGGTCTTGGCCTCCACCACCTTCTCACAACTGTCTACCACTCTGTTTGCAAACGAACACTTACTAATATTTTTTCTGCGCATTTGTATCCTTTGTGTGTGTTCATCTGTGATAAACAAGTCAATTCTAATAAGATGGAACTACTGTAGTTCTTGACTTAAAGAGCTTTGAATATTTTAGGGTGATAAGGAGCCGGTGAAGAAGACCAAGAAGAAGTCCAGGAAAAATGCCGTCCCTCTGGCGGATGTGTCCTTCACCAATAAGCTGCTTAACGTGATCAATGCAGCAACTGCAAGTCAAGAAGTCGCCACCAACATTAAAACAGTTGTTGAGGTTTGTACTTACCTGTGTTTTCCGTGAGGAACCCCTCCCCCTCCCTGGCTCCCTGGAGCCAGGAGGACCTCCAGGGCTCACCTCCCCCACCAGCTCCTTAGAGCCAGGGAGCCTCCGAGGCTCACCCAAAAAATGGCATTTCATTACGTTCAACGCTGGGTTTTTTTCTGGGGGGGGGGCCCTTCGGCTCTCTGGAGCTATCCAGGCTGATATGTATATCATTGGACTTTGGCATCAGTCAGTGTGAATGGAGCTCTAGGCCTACTGGAAACAACAAGCCAGGACCTGGCCCCCCTCAGAGAGTCACGAGGAGCAATTGCCTATAGAAATGCACACGAGATTTGGAGCATTCTATGTCTGCCATCGACCGGGCCGGGCACCCAGAAAGGTAAGTGCTTCTAAACAAATCCCTATTCTGGTTAAAACGACTAAAATAGACAAATGAGTGGACAAAACTCCCCAAATGAAAACGAGCAAACGAGCATGATGTCACACGAGCCGCGCCACACGTCTGCGCAGCTTCCCCCTCCCCGGGAGGGGGAAGGGGGAGTCCCAGACCCCCGCGCTGGTGATCCACCCTTCCAGTTCTTGGCTGATGTGATTGTGGCTCGGTTGTATGGCTCCAGCTCCAGATTATCTCCGTGTTGTGCTGTACCTTGGGTCCAGTACTGCTCTTACTGTGGCGTGCGAACTGGTAGTATTATTCTCAGGTACTTGGGCTGTATGTGCATAGGGTTCCCTTCCCTGAGTGCCCTGTAAGTACTGCCCTTGGGGCTTGGGGGTTATCTTACACGAGTCACCTTGGGGACTACCTATGTTGGTCTTTTCTTGCTCGGTGATTGACTGCCCCGAGTGTGTTGGGGGTTTCCACACTCATTTACCTTGGGGTAAGTGGTAGTTTTTGCACTGGTTGGGGTGCGGGGTACTGCGCAGATAGTTTTCACCTATTACAGCGGCTGGCTCTGTTCCTCCTGGATACTTTGTCCTCTTGCAGGGTTTTTATTTTATTTTTGTTCTGCCTGGTGGGGGGGGGGTGTCTGTCTTGGTGTCCCTTGCCACCAGTTATATTTGGGTCTTGACCTCTGTTGTTCAGTGGTACCCCTCCCTGCTAGGCCACCATGAGTAGACACGTCCCGGGGTTCAGTTTTAGAAGATTGTTTGGTAGTCTTT
>WNGS01007141.1:12829-26351 GCA_020271785.1 Procambarus virginalis
GTTAAGCTTCGGCTCTTTGGTCCCGCCTCTCAATTTTAAATCAACACCTGGTAGCCCACCCCACCTGGTAGCCCACCACACCTGGTAGCCCACCACACCTGGTAGCCCACCACACCTGGTAGCCGACCCCACCTGGTACCCCACCACACCTGGTAGCCCACCACACCTGGTAGCCCACCCCACCTGGTAGCCCACACACCTGGTAGCCCACCACCTGGTAGCCCACTCCACCTGGTAGCCCACCACACCTGGTAGCCCACCACCTGGTAGCCCACTCCACCTGGTAGCCCACCACACCTGGTAGCCCACCACCTGGTAGCCCACTCCACCTGGTAGCCCACCACACCTGGTAGCCCACCCACCTGGTAGCCCACCCCACCTGGTAGCCCACCACACCTGGTAGCCCACCCCACCTGGTAGCCCACCCCACCTGGTAGCCCACCCCACCTGGTAGCCCACCACACCTGGTAGCCCACCACCTGGTAGCCCACTCCACCTGGTAGCCCAACACACCTGGTAGCCCACCACACCTGGTAGCCCACCACACCTGGTAGCCCACCACCTGGTAGCCCACTCCACCTGGTAGCCCACCACACCTGGTAGCCCACCCCACCTGGTAGCCCACCACACCTGGTAGCCCACCCCACCTGGTAGCCCACCCCACCTGGTAGCCCACCACACCTGGTAGCCCACCACACCTGGTAGCCCACCCCACCTGGTAGCCCACCCCACCTGGTAGCCCACCCCACCTGGTAGCCCACCAACTAACCATTAGAGAGGTGCCCACCCTGCGTGACCGAGGGCCCACCTGGTAGCCCACCCCACCTGGTAGCCCACCAACTAACCATTAGAGAGGTGCCCACCCTGCGTGACCGAGGGCCCACCTGGTGGGCCCCCACAAAGTAATGACCTTCAGTATGCACTGCCGCCCACCCGCCCACCTGGCCGCCCTGAGGTGGGCGGCGGCGCCTCTGATGGCCACCCACAGCGGCCCGGGCCACCCTCGGCCCGCCAGGTGGCCACTTCGGCCGCCCATTTTACCTGACGAATTACCTCATTAATTTTTTACAGATCTCAAGAAGGCTTTGTTTATTTTGGCCAAGGATGGTGTGGCCAAGGATGGTGTGGCCCAGGATGGTGTGGCCCAGGATGGTGTGGCCCGGGATGGTGTGGCCCAGGATGGTGTGGCCCAGGATGGTGTGGCCCAGGATGGTGTGGCCCGGGATGGTGTGGCCCAGGATGGTGTGGCCCGAGATGGTGTGGCCCAGGATGGTGTGGCCCAGGATGGTGTGGCCCGGGATGGTGTGACCCAGGATGGTGTGGCCCGGGATGGTGTGGCCCGGGATGGTGTGGCCCGGGATGGTGTGGCCCAGGATGGTGTGGCCCGGGATGGTGTGGCCCGGGATGGTGTGGCCCAGGATGGTGTGGCCCAGGATGGTGTGGCCCGGGATGGTGTGGCCCAGGATGGTGTGGCCCAGGATGGTGTGGCCCGGGATGGTGTGGTCCAGGATGGTGTGGTCCAGGATGGTGTGGCCCAGGATGGTGTGGCCCAGGGTGGTGTGGCCCAGGATGGTGTGGTCCAGGATGGTGTGGTCCAGGATGGTGTGGCCCAGGATGGTGTGGCCCAGGGTGGTGTGGCCCAGGATGGTGTGGCCTGGGATGGTGTGTGGCCCAGGGTGGTGTGGCCCAGGATGGTGTGGCCCAGGATGGTGGGGCCCAGGATGGTGTGGCCTAGGATGGTGTGGCCCAGGATGGTGTGGGGCCCAGGGTGGTGTGGCCCAGGATGGTGTGGCCCAGGATGGTGTGGCCCAGGGTGGTGTGGCCCAGGATGGTGTGTGTCCCAGGAGGGTGTGGCCCAGGATGGTGTGGCCCGGGATGGTGTGGCCCGGGATGGTGTGGCCCAGGATGGTTTGGCCCGGGAGGGTGTGGCCCGGGAGTGTGTGGCCCGGGAGGGTGTGGCCCAGGAGGGTGTGGCCCAGGATGGTGTGTGGCCCAGGATGGTGTGGCCCAGGATGGTGTGGCCCAGGATGGTGTGGCCCGGGATGGTGTGTGGCCCGGGATGGTGTGGCCCAGGATGGTGTGGCCCAGGATGGTGTGGCCCGGGAGGGTGTGGCCCAGGATGGTGTGTGGCCCAGGATGGTGTGGCCCAGGATGGTGTGGCCCGGAGGGTGTGGCCAGGATACGCCCCCCCCCCCTTCTGTCATCAGCGGCATCAGCCAATAGAGAAGCGTAATTTTCCCGCCAATATGGCGGCGGGAGCCAATGGGAACGCGTCAGCTGTTACTGATCTTAGCCAGGCAGCCAATCACAGGGCGAGGACCAGCGCCTTACAGACACCACCGCTGACCCCAGAGCCACAGCTGTGGTGACCCCAGAGCCACAGCTATGGTGACCCCAGAGCCACAGCTATGGTGACCCCAGAGCCACAGCTGTGGTGACCCCAGAGCCACAGCTGTGGTGACCCCAGAGCCACAGCTGTGGTGACCCCAGAGCCACAGCTATGGTGACCCCAGAGCCACAGCTGTGGTGACCCCAGAGCCACAGCTGTGGTGACCCCAGAGCCACAGCTGTGGTGACCCAGAGCCACAGCTGTGGTGACCCCAGAGCCACAGCTGTGGTGACCCCAGAGCCACAGCTGTAGTGACCCCAGAGCCACAGCTGTAGTGACCCCAGAGCCACAGCTGTAGTGACCCCAGAGCCACAGCTATGGTGACCCCAGAGCCACAGCTATGGTGACCCCAGAGCCACAGCTATGGTGACCCCAGAGCCACAGCTGTGGTGACCCCAGAGCCACAGCTGTGGTGACCCCAGAGCCACAGCTGTGGTGACCCCAGAGCCACAGCTATGGTGACCCCAGAGCCACAGCTGTGGTGACCCCAGAGCCACAGCTATGGTGACCCCAGAGCCACAGCTATGGTAACCCCAGAGCCACAGCTGTGGTGACCCCAGAGCCACACTGTGGTGACCCAGAGCCACAGCTGTGGTAACCCCAGAGCCACAGCTGGACAAGTTCCCCAGCGTGGGAGGCGCCCATCTCCCAGATAGTAACAGGTCTCCAGATAAAACAGGACCAGGATCATCAACCCAAACTGAGCTGTTTGCCATGCAACAGGCATTCGCATATGTGATTGCACAAAACACTCAAAATGCAATCATACACACAGACTCAAAAGCTGCACTTCAAATACTAGGACAAAAACAGTGGAAAGATAACGTGGAAATAATTACCACCATTTTGTATCTTGGAGCAGTCGCTAAAGGCAAAGGACTCAACATAACCTTAAACTGGATCCCATCCCATATTGGAGTCCCATTAAATGAGAAAGCCGATGAAACTGCTAAACTGGCAACTCGTCATTCAGTGATACATAAAACAATTCACCCCAGCCTAGAGAACATAAAAACATCATCACCAAAAACTCTCACACCTCAACAAAGCCTACCTACACCAGAGAATAGCTGAAGGTTCGCCCTCTGCAACATGGTATCTTCAGGCAACCAAATTAGAAAGGTTAAATATCCCCAAAGAAATCCACAGGGAAATATCAGTTAGGTTATATAGACTACGTCTAGGTTACAGATGCAACTGGGAGATTGGTGAACCCCGACAGAGAGAGTGCATCTTCTGCCAAACTGTCACAGAAAAGCCATTACTTCACTATCTTCTGGAATGTGAAGCAACCAACGACCTTAGAAGAGCTTTAAGAGTCCCTGAATCTTGCAGTGGCCACCCTGAAGCATTCAACACTGCCACTCTTCTGGTCAAAAAGGTGTCCAGCAGTTGGAGACCCTCCTCAATAGTGTCCAGCAGGTGGAGACACTCATCAATAGTGTCCAGCAGCTGGAGACCCTCATCAATAGTGTCCAGCAGCTGGAGACACTCATCAATAGTGTCCAGCAGCTGGAGACACTCATCAATAGTGTCCAGCAGCTGGAGACCCTCATCAATAGTGTCCAGCAGCTGGAGACCCTCATCAATAGTGTCCAGCAGCTGGAGACACTCATCAATAGTGTCCAGCAGTTGGAGACACTCATCAATAGTGTCCAGCAGTTGGAGACACTCATCAATAGTGTCCAGCAGTATCCTCCCCCGCTATAGCAGCCTCATGATTTAAATACGACCTCAACACACGGTATACATTTACTCCCTCAAAAATCTACCACTTACGGGCTATTCATGCCCGTGCCACCTCTTGGGTGGCTTGACCTTGATCACACATCAATCAGTACATCACCTGACCAGGTGTGGAGGGTCAGTGCGGCCCCACACCACGCGGGCTCCATCTTAAAGGCTTTCCAGGAAGCCTTTATGATAGAGCCGGAGATGACCACAGATCTAAGATTTGTTATGGGAACAGGTGCCACCAGGAGGCTGATGGTCGAACAGGTGTGGTGACAGGTGTGAGACAGCCGCACAACACCTACACAAGCCAGGTATATACACACACATGCCTCCAGGGATGATGGAGGACTGCGGGTGTGTGTGTGTGGGAGGGTTGAAGCTGCAGGTGTGTACAGGTGGTGGGAAGACCAACTGACGTCGGCACGTCAAAGCTTATTACACCTGTCCTTCAGGCCACCGTGGGCGTGTGGGCGGCCCCAGGCCCGCCCACACGCCCACTCCACCCTCCCCAACCTGTAATTAGCGCCGTCACGCTCAAATGGCTAATTCGAGTCTAATCATCGAGAAGATAAACAAGAGAGATCCACTGGTGATGTTGATCTGAGCGACACGCTAAGAGGCAAGGAGGAAGGGGTGGGGGGGGGGTCTAATGGGGCGTGGGGAGGGGGTGGGGGGTCTAATGGGCGTGGGGAGGGGGGGTCTAATGGGGCGTGGGGAAGGGGGGAAATTACATGGCTCCTTAGACAAGGGTTTGACGAGTGGGTATTGAAGTCTGTTTGTCTTTCGTGGCCGCGTGTGTGGCTTTGGGGGCGGGTGTCACTCAAGCAGGTTATACTGAGTACTCTAGCAGGTTATACTGAGTACTCTAGCAGGTTACATTGAGTACTCGAGCAGGTTATACTGAGTACTCAAGCAGGTTATACTGAGTACTCTAGCAGGTTACATTGAGTACTCGAGCAGGTTATACTGAGTACTCAAGCAGGTTATACTGAGTACTCAAGCAGGTTATACTGAGTACTCAAGCAGGTTATACTGAGTACTCAAGCAGGTTATACTGAGTACTCAAGCAGGTTATACTGAGTACTCTAGCAGGTTATACTGAGTACTCTAGCAGGTTATACTGAGTACTCAAGCAGGTTATACTGAGTACTCAAGCAGGTTATACTGAGTACTCAAGCAGGTTATACTGAGTACTCAAGCAGGTGAAATTGAAATTGAAATTGAAATAAGTTTATTGATGTAAAATACACACAAAGGGATGAGGTAGCTCAAGCTATTCTCACCCCGTTCAGTACATCGTGTTAATACATACATATACACACATCACAAACAATAATCATATTACCAAACATTCTGAGAGATAAACATATACATTTCCTCCTTCACGAGAAGTATGATATCAAGCAGGTTGTACTGAGTACTCAAGCAGGTTATACTGTGTACTCTAGCAGGTTACACTGAGTACTCAAGCAGGTTATACTGAGTACTCTAGCAGGTTATACTGAGTACTCTAGCAGGTTATACTGAGTACTCTAGCAGGTTACACTGAGTACTCTAGCAGGTTATACTGAGTACTCAAGCAGGTTATACTGAGTACTCAAGCAGGTTACACTGAGTACTCTAGCAGGTTATACTGAGTACTCTAGCAGGTTATACTGAGTACTCTAGCAGGTTACACTGAGTACTCAAGCAGGTTATACTGAGTACTCTAGCAGGTTACACTGAGTACTCTAGCAGGTTATACTGAGTACTCTAGCAGGTTATACTGAGTACTCTAGCAGGTTATACTGAGTACTCTAGCAGGTTATACTGAGTACTCAAGCAGGTTATACTGAGTACTCTAACAGGTTATACTGAGTACTCTAGCAGGTTACACTGAGTACTCTAGCAGGTTACACTGAGTACTCAAGCAGGTTATACTGAGTACTCAAGCAGGTTATACTGAGTACTCAAGCAGGTTACACTGAGTACTCTAGCAGGTTACACTGAGTACTCAAGCAGGTTATACTGAGTACTCAAGCAAGTTATACTGAGTACTCTAGCAGGTTATACTGAGTACTCTAGCAGGTTATACTGTGTACTCTAGCAGGTTACACTGAGTACTCTAGCAGGTTACACTGAGTACTCTAGCAGGTTATACTGAGTACTCTAGCAGGTTACACTGAGTACTCAAGCAGGTTATACTGTGTACTCTAGCAGGTTACACTGAGTACTCTAGCAGGTTATACTGAGTACTCTAGCAGGTTACACTGAGTACTCAAGCAGGTTATACTGTGTACTCTAGCAGGTTATACTGAGTACTCTAGCAGGTTATACTGAGTACTCTAGCAGGTTATACTGTGTACTCTAGCAGGTTACACTGAGTACTCTAGCAGGTTACACTGAGTACTCTAGCAGGTTATACTGTGTACTCTAGCAGGTTACACTGAGTACTCAAGCAGGTTACACTGAGTACTCTAGCAGGTTATACTGAGTACTCTAGCAGGTTATACTGTGTACTCAAGCAGGTTACACTGAGTACTCAAGCAGGTTACACTGAGTACTCTAGCAGGTTATACTGAGTACTCTAGCAGGTTATACTGAGTACTCTAGCAGGTTACACTGAGTACTCTAGCAGGTTATACTGTGTACTCTAGCAGGTTACACTGAGTACTCTCGCAGGTTACACTGAGTACTCTAGCAGGTTATACTGAGTACTCTAGCAGGTTACACTGAGTACTCTAGCAGGTTATACTGTGTACTCTAGCAGGTTACACTGAGTACTCTAGCAGGTTACACTGAGTACTCTAGCAGGTTACACTGAGTACTCTAGCAGGTTATACTGTGTACTCTAGCAGGTTATACTGAGTACTCTAGGTTACACTGAGTACTCTAGCAGGTTACACTGAGTACTCTAGCAGGTTATACTTTGTACTCTAGCAGGTTATACTGAGTACTCTAGCAGGTTACACTGAGTACTCTAGCAGGTTATACTGTGTACTCTAGCAGGTTATACTGAGTACTCTAGCAGGTTACACTGAGTACTCTAGCAGGTTACACTGAGTACTCTAGCAGGTTATACTGAGTACTCTAGCAGGTTACACTGAGTACTCTAGCAGGTTATACTGTGTACTCTAGCAGGTTATACTGAGTACTCTAGCAGGTTACACTGAGTACTCAAGCAGGTTATACTGAGTACTCTAGCAGGTTACACTGAGTACTCTAGCAGGTTATACTGTGTACTCTAGCAGGTTATACTGTGTACTCTAGCAGGTTATACTGAGTAATCTAGCAGGTTACACTGAGTACTCAAGCAGATTATACTGAGTAATCTAGCAGGTTACACTGAGTACTCAAGCAGGTTATACTGTGTACTCTAGCAGGTTATACTGTGTACTCTAGCAGGTTACACTGAGTACTCTAGCAGGTTACACTGAGTACTCTAGCAGGTTATACTGTGTACTCTAGCAGGTTATACTGAGTACTCTAGCAGGTTACACTGAGTACTCTAGCAGGTTATACTGAGTACTCTAGCAGGTTATACTGAGTACTCTAGCAGGTTACACTGAGTACTCTAGCAGGTTATACTGTGTACTCTAGCAGGTTACACTGAGTACTCTAGCAGGTTACACTGAGTACTCTAGCAGGTTATACTGAGTACTCTAGCAGGTTACACTGAGTACTCTAGCAGGTTATACTGTGTACTCTAGCAGGTTACACTGAGTACTCTAGCAGGTTACACTGAGTACTCTAGCAGGTTACACTGAGTACTCTAGCAGGTTATACTGTGTACTCTAGCAGGTTATACTGAGTACTCTAGCAGGTTACACTGAGTACTCTAGCAGGTTACACTGAGTACTCTAGCAGGTTATACTTTGTACTCTAGCAGGTTATACTGAGTACTCTAGCAGGTTACACTGAGTACTCTAGCAGGTTATACTGTGTACTCTAGCAGGTTATACTGAGTACTCTAGCAGGTTACACTGAGTACTCTAGCAGGTTACACTGAGTACTCTAGCAGGTTATACTGAGTACTCTAGCAGGTTACACTGAGTACTCTAGCAGGTTATACTGTGTACTCTAGCAGGTTATACTGAGTACTCTAGCAGGTTACACTGAGTACTCAAGCAGGTTATACTGAGTACTCTAGCAGGTTACACTGAGTACTCTAGCAGGTTACACTGAGTACTCTAGCAGGTTATACTGTGTACTCTAGCAGGTTATACTGTGTACTCTAGCAGGTTATACTGAGTAATCTAGCAGGTTACACTGAGTACTCAAGCAGATTATACTGAGTAATCTAGCAGGTTACACTGAGTACTCAAGCAGGTTATACTGTGTACTCTAGCAGGTTATACTGTGTACTCTAGCAGGTTACACTGAGTACTCTAGCAGGTTACACTGAGTACTCTAGCAGGTTATACTGTGTACTCTAGCAGGTTATACTGAGTACTCTAGCAGGTTACACTGAGTACTCTAGCAGGTTATACTGTGTACTCTAGCAGGTTATACTGAGTAATCTAGCAGGTTACACTGAGTACTCAAGCAGATTATACTGAGTAATCTAGCAGGTTATACTGAGTACTCAAGCAGGTTATACTGAGTACTCAAGCAGGTTATACTGAGTACTCAAGCAGGTTATACTGAGTACTCAAGCAGGTTATACCGAGTACTCAAGCAGGTTATACTGAGTACTCTAGCAGGTTATACTGAGTACTCAAGCAGGTTATACTGAGTACTCAAGCAGGTTATACTGAGTACTCAAGCAGGTTATACTGAGTACTCTAGCAGGTTATACTGAGTACTCAAGCAGGTTATACTGAGTACTCAAGCAGGTTACACTGAGTACTCAAGCAGGTTATACTGAATACTCAAGCAGGTTATACTGAGTACTCAAGCAGGTTATACTGAGTACTCAAGCAGGTTATACTGAGTACTCAAGCAGGTTATACTGAGTACTCTAGCAGGTTACACTGAGTACTCCAGCAGGTTATACTGTGTACTCAAGCAGGTTATACTGAGTACTCTAGCAGGTTATACTGAGTACTCTAGCAGGTTATACTGAGTACTCTAGCAGGTTACACTGAGTACTCTAGCAGGTTACACTGAGTACTCAAGCAGGTTATACTGAGTACTCTAGCAGGTTATACTGAGTACTCTAGCAGGTTATACCGAGTACTCAAGCAGGTTATACTGAGTACTCTAAGCCTCCCCTCATGCTGCACCTGTCATTTCTTGTGATGGTGAAGGTGCAAAATAAATAAATGGGATTTATAAATGGGATATTTATATTTAATTATAAATGGGTATAAATCCCATAAATGGGGATAAATTGGGTAATTTCAGATTTAGGAAAGACCCGAGTAAATATTGGTTAGGTAAGAGGGTTGTTGATTTGTGGAACCAATTACCCCGTTAAATAATAAAAGTGGGATCCCTTGATTGTTTCAAGCGTCGGTTAGACATATATATGAATGAGATTGGATATATATATATATATATAAATAGGAGCTGCCTCGTATGGGCTAATAGGCCTTCTGCAGTTACTTATTCTTATGTTCTTATCTTGTATGTGTTGTATACCGTACGTTGTATATAGGTTATTGCTCTTCCTCATGCGACACCCTCCATAATAACTACACTGAGACCAATACACAATGAACACTTGCAGGTGTATCATGGTCAGTGTTGTGAAGACCGGGTCCAATCTTCCTAGTTGGTCTCCCACTCCTTTTGTCTGGTCTTGCTCTCTAACATGTCTTGGGAAGTTTCTTTCTGCAACTTCTATAAGTTTTACTGTCCATGTTTCTTCTCCTCCACTTCTCACGCGTCCACGGGTTACCCACAGTCAGTTTGCCCCATGATTGAAGTCTTCCATTACTAGCAGCGTTGCTCTCAACTCGTGGGAGCATTTAGTCACACTTTGTATATAGTTATACGAACTCTGTTTCTTCTGGCATTCTTATAGGTTATCTTGAGGTTATCTTGAGATGATTTCGGGGCTTTTAGTGTCCCCGCGGCCCGGTCCTCGACCAGGCCTCCACCCCCAGGAAGCAGCCCGTGACAGCTGACTAACTCCCAGGTACCTATTTTACTGCTAGGTAACAGGCGCATAAGGTGAAAGAAACTCTGCCCATTGTTTCTCTCCGGCGCCCGGGGACTTTTTGTTATTTCTTTGTCTTCTGTACTTCCTCCACTCCCTTCTTATTTGTCCATTTGTTTCTTGGTAGTGTGACCTGTCCACGTGAGTTATTATGTCCTCTCCTGCTGTCCTCTCTCAGTGTTGGCGTCAACCTCTCCTCTGCTTCCTTGTATCTCACTTTGACTTGGTTCATCTTGGGCAATCTTTCCTTTGTACTCACCTAGTTGTGCTTGCGGGGGTTGAGCTCTGGCTCTTTGGTCCCGCCTCTCAACTGTCAATCAACTGGTGTACAGATTCCTGAGCCTACTGGGCTCTATCATATCTACACTTGAAACTGTGTATGGAGTCAGCCTCCACCACATCACTGCCTGATGCATTCCATCCGTTAACTACTCTGACACTGAGAAAGTTCTTTCTAACGTCTCTGTGGCTCATGTGGGTACTCAGTCTCCATCTGTGTCCCCTTGTTCGCGCACCACCAGTGTTAAACAGTTTATCGTTTCTACCCTGTCAATTCCCCTGAGAATTTTGTAGGTAGTGATCATGTCTCCCCTTACTCTTCTGTCTTCCGGTGTCGTGAGGTGCATCTCACGCAGCCTTTCCTCGTAACTCATGCCTCTTAGTTCTGGGACTAGCCGCGCGCGTGTGTGTAATTACTTACGTGTAGTTACAGTAAGAGAGCTACGCTCGTGGTGTCCCGTCTTCCCAGCACTCTTTGTCATATAACGCTTTGAAACTGACGGTTTTGGCCTCCACCACCTTCTCACTTAACTTGCTCCAACCGTCTACCACTCTGTGAACAGAGTGGTAGACTCTCTGTGTGTGTGTGTGTGTGTGTGTGTGTGTGTGTGTGTGTGTGTGAAAAGTTAAAAATTCTGATGCCTGTGGCCCATTTGAGTACTTAGCTTCCACCTGTGTCCCCGTGTGCGTGTACCTCCCTTGTTAAATAACCTGTCATTATCTACCCTGTCAATTGCCCTGAGAATTTTGTATTTGGTGATCATTTCTCACCTAACTCTTCCGTCTTCCAGTGATGTGAGGTGCAATTCATGCAGCCTTTCCTCCTAACTCACGCCGTTTAGTTCTGGAACTAGTCTAGTGGCATATCTTAGAACCTATTGCAACTTCGTGTCATATATATGGCAAGATATGGAGGCGGTTGGAGCTGCATACTCCAGGATTGGTCTGACATATGTTGGTTAAAAGGTTCTGAAGTCTTCCTTACACAAATTTCTATGGGAAGTTCTGCTGTTAGTCTCACTAGCAGTACTAGCTCGCCTGAGGTCCTAGTGCCACCCCCAGGAGTCCTCACCCCCTCCCACATGCCCACCTTAATACCAACAGCCTCCGGCTGACGAGCTAACAGCCCCGAGCGGCGGCAAAGGAGGTAGTTAGAGCGGCTGGGACGGGTCTTCCCGCGCGGTGATGGCGGCGCCGCGAGACATTCCCGCCCAAACACCAGAGCATCGGGGCGGCGGCGACGACACTCAGCGCGAGATTATACGGCGGCGAGGTTTAGTGCGGAGGGGGGTACCGCCCCCGGGCCTCGCCACCTGCCTCGTCTCTCCCCCAGGATACTGGCCGCCGGAGGACACAGGCCGTTGGAAAAAGCAAAACGGCCGGTACTTGGCATAGATCCCACTGTGCTCTGTCTCAACTGAACCTTTCACTGATGGGCTCTACCACTCTCACCCCTTGTATCCGGGTACCTGTAGGTGTCACTAATGGTGTAGACGTTATACCTGGTGTAGTGGGCGGCGGGTATGTGGACCAGACATGTGCCTCAGGATCATGGCTTCCCTCCACCTTGCTCACACGGGGTTCACGTTGCTCCGATATTCCAATCTTGCACTTTTCTGGGTTGAATTCAAGTGGCCATTCACAGACATCATTTAAGTTTGCATAGATCCTCGAAGATTCTCTAACTTGATCCTTGAGTTAACAAATCGTCCATAAGCATGAATATATGATGGATAAAACATACATTAAACACAGGATATGTCCTCTTACAGGTGTTTACGTCCGGTGTTGCCTCTCACCTGGCTCTCTCCTCCCTGCCTCACAGGTATTCTCTCACCCTTCCAAAAATCTTCCCATGTTATTCCTGAAGGTAACAATGCCGGACACTCTCTGACAGTCGTGGAAGATGCAGCCTCTCACTTTACCCTCTCACCTTGTAAAACATATATATGTGTACAGCTTCTCCAGCATCTGGCTAGGGAATATCTGTCAGTAAATTGCTTCAGGAGAGTTTCTACTGTTTTCTTGGCAATATTCCCTGTCTGATAGTTCATCTTGTTGAACTTTTGAGTTACAACAAGGGTGAAGACGAGGACACGTTGCAGGGGTGGTTCCCCTGGGCTCCTGCCTGGTCACGGTATTTACCACCACGTGTGGGGTGAGGTGGTGAGGGCTGGGTGGTGTAGGAGAGGGCTGACCAACAGGGCCACGGTGGAGGTCTGACCTACAGGGCCACGGTGGAGGTCTGACCTACAGGGCCACGGTGGAGGGCTGACCTACAGGGCCACGGTGGAGGGCTGACCAACAGGGCCACGGTGGAGGGCTGACCAACAGGACCACGGTGGAGGGCTGACCTACAGGGCCACGGTGGAGGGCTGACCTACAGGGCCACGGTGGAGGGCTGACCTACAGGACCACGGTGGAGGGCTGACCTACAGGACCACGGTGGAGGGCTGACCTACAGGACCACGGTGGAGGGCTGACCTACAGGGCCACGGTGGAGGGCTGACCAACAGGACCACGGTGGAGGCTGACCTACAGGGCCACGGTGGAGGGCTGACCTACAGGACCACGGTGGAGGGCTGACCAACAGGACCACGGTGGAGGGCTGACCTACAGGGCCACGGTGGAGGGCTGACCTACAGGGCCACGGTGGAGGGCTGACCTACAGGACCACGGTGGAGGGCTGACCAACAGGACCACGGTGGAGGGCTGACCTACAGGGCCACGGTGGAGGGCTGACCTACAGGGCCACGGTGGAGGGCTGACCTACAGGACCACGGTGGAGGGCTGACCAACAGGACCACGGTGGAGGGCTGACCTACAGGGCCACGGTGGAGGGCTGACCTACAGGGCCACGGTGGAGGGCTGACCTACAGGACCACGGTGGAGGGCTGACCTACAGGGCCACGGTGGAGGGCTGACCTACAGGACCACGGTGGAGGGCTGACCAACAGGACCACGGTGGAGGGCTGACCTACAGGACCACGGTGGAGGGCTGACCTACAGGGCCACGGACACTGGTTGAGGGCCTCCGC
>WNGS01007142.1:0-11939 GCA_020271785.1 Procambarus virginalis
ATTGCCTGAAGAGGCAAGAAACTACAATTGAGAATAATTTACATGATGTCATCATTCATACAGACTCTAAATCTTCGCTCCAGGCATTGTTATCCAGTCCGCACAGAGATAATATACAATTCCTCACAGAAATTCAACATATAGGAAAAGAAGCCATATTCGAGGGCTGTCAGTCACCCTAAATTGGATATCAAGTCACATTGGCATAGAAGGTAATGAAAAGGCAGACTCACTAGCAAAAATTGCCACTGCTCTACCTGTTGTACAGTTTCAAATACCTCCAAGTTTCTCACAGATAAAGGAGCAAATCAGAAGAAAATATTCTCAACTATCAATAGTTGCCAGAGACCAAAAGTAGCGGAAGGAAGATCCACTGCGATATGGTACGAACAAGCCATTGGTTACTCTCTTTCAAGCCAGGCAAAAAGATATCCAGAGACATTGCAGTAGCCATACATAGACTCAGACTTGGTTACAAGTGCTGCTGGGAGGTAATGAACCCAATAGTTAAAGAGTGTCACATCTGTGAAACTGAAGCAGAGGCGCCACTGTTGCACTACTTACTGGAATGTGAAGCTACTGAACCCCTGCGCATCAAACTCAACATTAATCCAACGACAGCAGCTGCATTAGATGCACATTCCACCGCGACTACAATGATTAGAAAAGCTGTTGAGGAATGGGACTCATTAGTGAGCATTCTGCATCTACATCCACCACCAAGATAAGTTAATAAAACAAGATTAAAACCAGTGCACTAAAATAGAAGCACTAAATAAGCAGGAAAAAGAGAAATCCCCTCCTCCATTTTAAACTTAGACCCAAATATCAGAGTAACAAGATTATCACGTAACCAAACTCATCACGGGCTCACCATAGCCCATGCTACATTCAAGTGAATGTAGCACGAGCTATGAATTCATAACACGTTCAAGTGAATTATATCCATTCTATAAATGGCAACCAAAACTGAACTGCATAATCTAAATGGGGCCTAACCAGAGCAAGATATAGCTGAGAACCACACCAGGTGTCTTGTTACTAACGCTGCGATTAATAAATCCGAGTGTCCTATTTGCCTTATTACAACATTCATGCATTGATCCTTTTGTTTAAATTTTTACTAATCATAACTCCCAGATCCCTTTCGCAATCCGACTTCGCAATCTCAACACCATCTAGCTCGTATCTTGTAACTCTATCATCATTACCTCCTCAGAACTTTACATTTATCAGCATTAAACTGCATCTGCCAGTCCTTTGACCATTTCAAAACCTATTAGATCAACTTGAAGTGATAGTGAGTCCTTCTTCGAATTAATTTCCCTACCGATTTTGTATCATCGGCAAATTTGCAAATGTTGCTACTCAAACCTGAATCTAAATCATTTATATATATATTATAACCACAGAGGTCCCAGGACAGAGCCTTGAGGCACTCCACTTACAACATTTTCCCACTCTGACTTGACTCCATTTATACTAACTCTCTGTTTCCTTTGGTATAGCCATGCCCTAATCCAGCTTAATATAGCACCCCCAATACCATGAGCCTCTATCTTTTTAATCAGTCTTTCATGTGGCACTGTATCAAAGCTTTGCTAAAGTCAAGGTACACAACATCACAATCCTTACCACTATCAACTGCCTCAACTATGCTAGAATAAAAAGATAACAAATTTGTTAAACATGAACGGCCATTTATAAAACCATATTGCGACTCAATTATTAATTTATGTTTTTCAAGATGAAGATGAATTTTATTTGCAATTATAGATTCGAGTAACTTTCTAACAATAGACGTTAGGCTAATTGGTCGATAGTTTGACGCAAGTGATCTATCTCCTTTCTTAAAAACTGGTATCACATTAGCAACTTTCCATAACTCTGGCACTCTACCTGACTCTATTGATTTATTAATATGGTAGACAGTGGGTCGCAAAGCTCCTCTTTGCATTCTTTAAGCACCCTGGCAAACACTTCATCCGGCCCTGGGGATTTGTTTGGTTCGAGTTTACTATTTGTTTAAGAACATCCTCCTGGTAACTGCTAAACTAGTCAACCTGTCCTCGTCCCCACCCACATAGACTTGTTTGGCTGAAGGCATATTGTTAAGTTCCTCTTTCGTAAATACAGATATAAAATATTTATTAAAAATGCTACTCATATGTAATGTTCACAGAAAATGGTACCATCCGTTTTCTATGTGCTGTGGCTCAGACGCCAGCAGGAGGTAAACAAGAGCGTACAGGACGCCCGCCAAGCTTGGTAGCTACTAGTCATGTAATCGTTTATAATTATTAAAGTCAGTAACCAAGCAATGACTTTATGTCAACCCTACAACCAAGACTTCCTCAGCTATACATAAACACCACACTGGCGATGAGGATGAACTGGGAACGCAGGTATTTGTTCAGCTTAAAACACAAGGAAGAACATGCGGTCTCGCCCCCGGATGAGGAAGGAAATCGTGCTGTCTGTGAGCACCATACCCGATGCTGTGTGCTAACTGATGCTGTGTGGTAACCAATGCTATGTGCTAACCAATGCTATGTGCTACCCAAGCTGTGCTGACTGAAGCTGTGTACTGAGGAATCTGCCGATGCTGTGTCCGAAACGACGCTTTGATGTTGTGCACAAAACCCAATGTTTTGTATACGAAACGACACTGCTACACAATTCTTCACGCTGTGAACTGACTGCTGTGCCAACTGCTGACAACTGCTGTGCCAACTGCTGACAACTGCTGTGCCAACTGCTGTACCAACTGCCGTGCCATCTGCTGTGCCAACTGCTAACAACTGCTGTGGTGCTGTGAGTAGGAACAACACATGTACACAAGGCTAGGTAAGAAGTCAGTTGCTGCTGTATTGTGCACTGTTGTGAACTTTTGCATTAAAATGCTTGTGTGCTTTGCAAAATTAAAGTAATTACAGTGAATTCTTAACTAACATATACAGTGCAGTAAGTGTTTAGTATTCTGAGGAACATTTAAATCAACAATTTTCAAACCTTTTAAGCCATTTGACCCACCTCTGTGACAGGCTTGTCTGGTCACAGTCAGGATCAAATGCAGGAAACTGAGGTATATTTGCCATTTTTACTGAATAAATGTAAACTTATCACTTAAAGATAAGTTTACATTTATTCAAACTTATCACTTAAAGATAAGTTTACATTTATTCAGTAAAAATGGCAAATATACCTCAGTTTCCTGCATTTGATCCTGACTGTGACCAGACAAACCTGTCACAGAGGTGGACCAAATGGCTTAAAAGGTTTGAAAATTTGTTGATAGTTTCTGACATCAAAAGTGTTGAAAGAAAGCGTGTCTTTCTACTTCATTATGCAGGTGATCGAGTTTGTGACATCTTTGACACACTGAAAGACACTGTTGGTGTCAAAGATTATGACACTGCCAAAGCCAAATTAACTGAGCATTTCAAACCAAGACAAAATACTGCAATGGAAATTATGCATTTAAGGAGAGCGAAACAACTCTCTAATGAGACCGTTGATCAATACCATACACGTCTGCAGGGTTTAGCAGCCCATTGTGAGTTTGCTGATGTTGACAAAGAAATCAAACAGCAAATAATTGAAACATGCACATCTACACGTCTCCGTCGAAGAGCTCTAGAACTTGTTGATGATGAAGTTCTCTTACCAAGATACTGGATATGGCTCGTCGAATGGAAGATGCTGCACGTGATGCTCGTGTCATGGAGTGCAGTGCCAACAACGGTTCTGCCACTGTTACTAACAGTGATGAGGTACTTAAGGTTCAGGGAGGACACAGTGATCATAGAAGATATCATGCCAAACCTAACAGTAAATTGAGCCGAGAACCACATCACAACTGGAGTCATGGAACAAGACTCAAGCAGTCACAACGACTCACATCAGAGGGTTGTCAACAATAAATGTTACAATTGTGGAGGAGACTACCCACACCAAGATAATGTTTGTCCTGCTCAAGGTAAGAAGTGCTATGAGTGTAGAAAACTAGGTCATTTTGGTGCTATGTGTCGTTCCGCACTAAAGAAACCACAGTCAATGAATAAAAGCACTGTACGAGGATCAGGTCATAGGGGTCGAGGTGGCAAACACAATATTGCACCTCAAATCCAGAATGTTAATAATGTACAAGACAACATGTTATTACAACCAGTCTCAGATGACAGTGAATGTGATTATACTTATGGAGTACAAGCAATCACAGAATGGAATGATCTTCCAAACAACCCAGAGACTATAGTATACATTGCTGGTATTTGTCTCAAAGTTCTCATTGACACTGGATCAAACATTGACACCATTGCTGAGTGCCACTATGAGAAATTTAAAAAACAGTTCCCAAAGCTTGAAAACTATAATGGCAAAGCCACTGGCTATGCTTCAAAGGTAGCCTTACCAGTTATTGGAACTTTCACTGCAGAGATTAAGTCAAAGAATGCAATGCTCATTACTACATTCCATGTTGTTAGGAATGCAAAGGAGTCTCTACTCAGTTACAAGACTTCAACCAAATTGGAGCTACTTCAGCTTTCTAATGCTGTAGCAGTGGAATCTGCAAACAATGTTGATGCTATTGTTGCTGAATTTTCTGATCGATTTGAATCCATAGGTTGTTATACTGATAGCAAAGTACATCTGCATATCAACCCAGATGTAATTCCAGTTGCCCAACCACATCGCCGACAAACATTCTATACTCGCAAGAAAGTCGATGCCGAACTGGATAGGCTGATAGAACTAGATATCATTGAACCGGTAACAGGCCCAACACCATGGGTAAGCCCAATTGTCACTCCACCAAAGCCGAAGAATCCAGATGAGATACGCATTTGTGTAGACATGCGTGTTCCCAACAAGGCAATAATGCGTGAACACCATCCTACACCCACTGTAGATGATATGATCTACCGCTTGAATGGTGCAACTGTATTCAGCAAGTTAGATTTAAACAAGGGCTACCATCAGCTTGAACTTGATGATGAGAGTCGATTCATCACAACGTTTACGACACATCGAGGTCTGTATAGGTACAAGCGCCTGAGTTTTGGTATTAACAGTGCTGCTGAAGTATTCCAGCACATCATCAGCCAGGTATTGCAAGATATACCTAATGCTGACAACATGTCTGATGACATCATTGTTTATGGCCGTACCCAAGCTGAACACGACAAAGCTCTTCGTGCAACATTGCAACGCTTACGAGAAAAGAATTTGACGCTAAGCCGAGCAAAGTGTGAGTTCAATCAACATAAAATTGAATTCTTTGGACATGTACTTAGTGACAAAGGTCTGTCTCCAGATCCTAAGAAAGTTGCAGATATCAAGAATGCTGCACCTCCTTCAACATCCACTGAAGTACATAGTTTTCTGGGAATGGCAAACTACTGTTCTCGCTTCATTCCAGATTTTGCTACCATTACGAAGCCTCTACGTGAGCTCCTGAAGAAAAATGCATCATGGTACTGGAGCGATATCGAGCAAAATGCATTTGATGCTGTGAAAGATGCACTAGTAGAGAATGCGACTGCTGCGTACTTTGATCCATCAATGGACACTGAGTTAACGGTGGATGCTAGTCCTGTTGGTTTAGGTGCTGTGTTAGCCCAACACAAACCTGGTCAACCAGATTCCGAGTAGTAATTGCCTATGCCAGCCGTTCTCTCACAGATGTTGAGCAACGATACAGTCAGACAGAGAAGGAAGCTCTTGCTCTTGTATGGGGCTGTGAACACTTCAATGTGTATCTGCTTGGTGCACCCTTTACCACGATAGTCACTGACCACAAACCGTTGGAGACCATCTTCAATAATCCAAAGTCCAAACCACCAGCTCGCATTGAGAGATGGGCTCTTCGTCTGCAACCATACAACTTTACGGTGAAATACAAGCCGGGTGCAGGCAATCCCGCTGATTACATCAGTCGACATCCTGCCAACAGTTTCACCATCACCAAGCATCAGCAAGTTGCCGAGGAATATGTACACTCTGTAACCTGTGATGCAGTCCCTAAGGCTCTCACTCTTGACGAAATCCGTACTGCAACCCTAGAGGACCCAACTCTGCAAGCAACAGTGGATGCATTGACTAAGAAAAAGTTTCCACGCATCCCACCCTCAGGAGTTGACCAAGATGCATTCAAAGCACTTGAACGCATCCAGACAGAATTAAGTGTTACGCAACAACGCGACACCGTGCTGCGAGGTACTCGTATCGTCATTCCAGCTGTTCTCCAGCAACGTGCTCTGAAGCTTGCACATCAAGGACACCAAGGTCTTGTAAGGACCAAACAGCTGCTACGAGAAAAGGTGTGGTTTCCTGGCATTGATCGTCAAGCAAAGGACATGCATGATGCCTGTGTCCCTTGCCAAGCTGCAGTGGATACTTCAAGACCAACACCTCTACAACCTTCACCACTACCTGCTGCACCATGGACGGAAGTATCGATGGACTTCTGCGGACCGCTACCAACTGGAGAGTACTTGATGGTAGTCATTGATGATCACTCACGTTATCCAGAAGTAGAAATCATCACTTCCACATCTGCAAAGGCTGTCATCCCGAAACTCGACAAGATCTTTTCAAACTTTGGCATTCCTGAAGTTGTCAAGACGGACAATGGACCGCCATTCAATGGACAAGACTTCGTCAACTTTGCTGAGCATATTGGATTCAAACACCGCCGTGTGATGCCACTACATCCTCAAGCAAATGGAGAAGTCGAGAGATTCATGCAACCTCTCATGAAAGCGGTACGCTGTGCTCATGCCGAAGGACGATCCTGGAAACAAGCTATGTATGCTTTTCTCAGGAACTACCGTGCAACACCGCATGGAACACTGAGCAAGTCACCTGGTGAACTCTTATTTGGACGTCCTATGAGGATAACACTTCCTGTCATGCCAGCCGAGATAACGGATAAACGTCTCGCTCAGAAGGATGCACTAGCCAAGGACAAAATGAAAATTGCTCATGACCAACGTGCAAAGGAACAATTCATAAAGGTTGGAGATACTGTTCTCGTTAAAAAGAAAAAAGAGGGAAAGTTAGATATGCCGTATGATACAAAACCATATAAAGTGATTAGTGTGAAAGGAACTATGGTAACAGCGAGTAATAGAGATCATAGTATAACACGTAATATGGCTTATTTCAAAGTGATTCTAACTAGTGTAGAAAATGATGAAGCGAAAAGTCGTACAAACGATAAAGAAAAAATGAGTTATAACTCGATAAACAATTCATCGAGGGATATTCTTGTATTTAAGGACTCTCGTCCTAAACGTCATGTTAAACGCCCTACACGATTTGATGATTAATTGTGTTCCCATGTAATGCAAAGTATTTACTTGTTATGCTGAACTAAATTTAATATTGTTTGAATAATGCAGATCTCTCATTCAATATTTTGTAACTTTGTATTACAGTTTCTTTCATGTTTGTTTAACATTGCATTTGTATTTTTAACATTAAAATCCTTTGTGGTAAAGATTAAGTTGTTTAAATTCTTTGTGTGTTTAATTAATGTTAAATGTATGCAATATCTCTTGATATGTTAATAACTTACTTTGTGTCAATAACTTTGCTTTGTGCTACAAGCATGGTAGACATCCTGTATTCATTCTTTTTAAAGAAAAGGAGGGATGTCATGTTCACAGAAAACGGTACCATCCGTTTTCTATGTGCTGCGGCTCAGACGCCAGCAGAAGGTAAACAAGAACGTACAGGACGCCCGCCAAGCTTGGTAGCTACTAGTCATGTATCGTTTATAAGTATTAAAGTCAGTAACCAAGCAATGGCTTTATGTCAACCCTACAACCAAGACTTCCTCAGCTACACAAACACCACAACATCTCTTCATCACTATCTGTTGTTTGACCTGTCTCAGTTTTTAATGGACCTATCCTTTCCCTAATCTTTGTCCAGTATAATTGGAAAAACCCTTTTGGATTTGTTTTTGCTTGCTCTGCTATGCGAACTTCATAGTTTCTTTTTGTTTTCCTTATCTCTATTTTCGTATTTCTAACCAGTTGTACGAATTCCTGTTCTAAACAGATTTCTCCATTCTTAATCCTTTTGTACCACGCTCTCTTTTTACCTATAAGGTTCATTAGATACTTTGTTATCCACTTTGGATCATTAGTATTCGATCTATTCAATTTATATGGTATACTACATTCCTGGGCTTTGGTTAGAATTCATAACATAACATAAGAACAAAGGTAACTGCAGAAGGCCTATTGGCCCATACGAGGCAGCTCCTATTTATAACCACCCAATCCCACTCATATACATGTCCAACCCATGCTTGAAACAATCGAGGGACCCCACCTCCACAATGTTACGCGGCAATTGGTTCCACAAATCAACAACCCTGTTACTGAACCAGTATTTACCAAAGTCTTTCCTAAATCTAAACTTATCTAATTTATACCCATTGTTTCGTGTTCTGTCTTGTGTTGATAATTTTAATACCCTATTAATATCCCCTTTGTTATGTCCATTCATCCACTTGTAAACCTCTATCATGTCACCCCTAACTCTTCGCCTTTCCAGTGAATGCAATTTAAGCTTTGTTAATCTTTCTTCATATGAAAGATTTCTAATTTGGGGAATTAACTTAGTCATCCTACGCTGGACACGTTCAAGTGAATTTATATCCATTCTATAATATGGCGACCAAAACTGAACTGCATAATCTAAATGGAGCCTAACTAGAGCAAGATATAGCTTGAGAGCCACACCAGGTGTCTTGTTACTAACATTGCGATTAATAAATCCGAGTGTCCTATTTGCCTTATTACGAACATTCATGCATTGATCCTTTTGTTTTAAATTCTTACTAATCATAACTCCCAGATCCCTTTCGCAATCCGACTTCGCAATCTCAACACCATCTAGCTCGTATCTTGTAACTCTATCATCGTTACCTAGCCTCAGAACTTTACATTTATCAGCATTAAACTGCATCTGCCAATCCTTTGACCATTTCCAAACCCTATCTAGATCAACTTGAAGTGATAGTGAGTCCTCCTCCGAATTAATTTCCCTACCGATTTTCGTATCATCGGCAAATTTGCAAATGTTGCTACTCAAACCTGAATCTAAATCATTTATATATATTATAAACAACAGAGGTCCCAAGACAGAGCCTTGAGGCACTCCACTTACAACATTTTCCCACTCTGACTTGACTCCATTTATACTAACTCTCTGTTTCCTTTGGTATAGCCATGCCTTAATCCAGCTTAATATAGCACCCCCAATACCATGAGCCTCTATCTTTTTAATTAGCCTTTCATGTGGCACTGTATCAAAAGCTTTGCTAAAGTCAAGGTACACAACATCACAATCCTTACCACTATCAACTGCCTCAACTATGCTAGAATAAAAAGATAACAAATTTGTTAAACATGAACGGCCATTTGTAAAACCATGTTGCGACTCATTTATTAATTTATGTTTTTCAAGATGAAGACGAATTGTATTTGCAATTATCGATTCAAGTAACTTTCCCACAGTAGACGTTAGGCTAATTGGCCGATAGTTTGACGCAAGTGATCTCTCTCCTTTCTTAAAAATTGGTACCACATTAGCTACCTTCCATGACTCTGGCACTCTGCCTAACTCTATTGCATTATTAAATATGGTTGACAGTGGCTCGGAAAGCTCCTCTTTGCATTCTTTAAGCACCCTGGCAAACACTTCATCCGGCCCTGGGGATTTGTTTGGTTTGAGTTTTACTAATTGTTTAATTACATCCTCCCTGGTAACTGCTAAACTCGTCAACCTGTCCTCGTCCCCACCCACATAGACTTGTTCGGCTGAAGGCATATTGTTAAGTTCCTCTTTAGTAAATACAGATACAAAATATTTGTTAAAAATACTACTCATCTCCTTGTCATTATCTGTTATTTGACCTGTCTCAGTTTTTAATGGACCTATCCTTTCCTAGTCTTAGTTCGATATAACTGAAAAAACCTTTAGGATTTGTCTTTGCTTGCCCTGCTATGCGAACTTCATAGTTTCTTTTGCTTTCCTTATCTCTTTTTTAACATTTCTAACCAGTTGTACGAATTCCTGTTCTAAAGTGACCTCCCCATTTTTAATCCTTTTGTACCAAGCTCTCTTTTACCTATAAGGTTCTTCAAATTCTTTGTTATCCACTTTGGGTCATTAGTATTCGATCTATTCAATTTGTATGGTATACTACGTTCCTGTGCTTTGTTTAGAATATTCTTAAATAAGTTATATATTGAATCCACATCGAAATCCCCTTTTACGTCACCTATCGCTGGGTTCATGTCTCGCTCCAAGACCGGCCCACACCCCATACCCAAGACTTTCCAATCTATTTGACCCAAAAAATTCT
The DNA here is from genome assembly GCA_020271785.1 of Procambarus virginalis. Lineage (NCBI taxonomy): Eukaryota > Metazoa > Arthropoda > Malacostraca > Decapoda > Cambaridae > Procambarus > Procambarus virginalis. The sequence goes on from WNGS01007142.1 coordinate 10,388, forward strand.
TAGGCTATTAAAATCAGCTTTTCGAAAATCTGGCACTTTAACAGAATTTTCTCCTACAGGTCTATTCCATTCTATGCTAAATCTGATTTCTTTGTGATCACTGTTCCCTAGCTCACTCCCTATTTCGATGTCTTAATTTGTGTTTCCCTGTTAGTTAACACTAAATCTAAAATATTATTTCCCCGTGTTGGTTCCTTAATGTGTTGCGTAAGAAAGCAATCGTCAATTAATTCTAGAAAATCTTCTGCTTCACTATTCCCTGTTTTGTTCAACCAGTTTATTCCACTAAAATTAAAGTCACCCATGACATAAATACTGTTAGATCTAGATGCCCTAGATATTTCATCCCATAGATGCTTTGCTTCCATTCTGTCTAAATTTGGTGGCCTATATATAACTCCTATTATAATATTATTTGCTTTTTCGTTTAATTCTATCCAAATAGTTTCTGTGTGTGGCTCAGTTTGATTCCTCTTTGAGACTACATTTCAAATTGTCCCTAACATATATGGCTACTCCCTCCTCGTCTAATATATCTATCTGTGTGAAATAGTTTAAATCCATTTATTTGATATTCAGCTAATAGTTCTCTATTTTCTACATTCATCCACGTTTCGGTAAGTGCAATAATATCTATTTTTTCTGTGCAGACAAGAGCATTTAATCGTTAATTTTATTTCTTAGACTTCTACTGTTAGTGTATATAACCTAAGTGAATTGTTATTTTGAGGCCCTTCTCTTTCCCTGATCATTTTGCCAATTCCTTTCTCCCGCAAACACATACTTTTATTACCTCCTTCCTCCAAATCAATTCCCATACCACTATCTACTAACAGTTTAAACCCAAACAAACACCTCTAACCACTGTTTCCAACGAGTTCGCAACAGCAACAACCCCAGCCTCGATAGATGCACCCCATCACGAGCATACATTTCATTTCTTCCATAGAAGTGTTCCCAGTTGTCTATGAAAGATATTGCATTTGATTTGCAATATCTTTCCAGCCGGCAATTGACACCAAGTGCCCTCGACATCCATTCACCCACTCCCTTTCTTGGAAGAATGCCACATATGATCGGGATTCCTCCCTTGCTCCTAACTAATTCATGGCTGTCCTGAATCCGTATTAGTTCCTCACTCCTAACTCTCCCAACATCATTACCCCTGCACTAATACAAATATGGTTTGTTCCCATTTCCCGTCATAATATCATTCATGTTTTCCAACAATATCACCAATTCCAGCTCCCGGATAGCAAACCCTTAATCTGTTCCCCCTATCTCTGGCACAAAATGTTCTGTCTAAATCCTCACCTGGGAATCTCCCACAACCAAAATTCGCTTAGGTACCTCCTTAACTTTCTGAGCACCCTGAGGCTCTGAGGGGCCCGCGCTCCGCCGCTCCTCGCTGATTTTCCGTTCCGAGTGAACTGCAGGCTCACCACAGCACTCGTCCTCCAACACGGCAAATGATTTGCTGTCTTTAGGGCGTCGTAGGCGGCCTTGTCAAGGTCTTCTTAAGACCCCTGTCCTTAACGACTTTCCACGACGA
>WNGS01007143.1:14872-35365 GCA_020271785.1 Procambarus virginalis
AAAGGCAGTTAGAACAGAAAAGCATCAATTCAGGAAATAAAGAAAAAATCCAAAATACTCTTCACATATGCGAAATCAAAAGCAAAACTAACTACTGCCAGTATTGGACCTATTCGTACAAGTGAAGGTTCATACACGGCGGATGACAAAGAACTTAGTGAAATCCTAAAAAAGCAGTATGAGGACATGTTTAGCACTCCAATAAACAACATGAAAGTAGAAGATCCAGACAATTTCTTTATGCGGGATATCCAAACCCCTGTAAATATAACTGATATCAACACGAGCGCACTAAATTTTGAAAGAGAAATTGAAAACATGCCCATGCACTCGGCCCCAGGTCCAGACTCATGGAATTCAATATTTATAAAGAAATGCAAAGTGCCGGTAGCACAGGCACTCAGTATAGTGTGGAGGAAGAGCTTGGACACGGGGGAGATACCAGATGCACTTAAAGTAGCAGACATAGCCCCTCTACACAAGGGAGGGAGTAAAGCATTGGCAAAGAATTATAGACCAGTTGCACTAACATCGCACATAATAAAAGTATTTGAGAGAGTGATTAGGAGTCAGGTCACCAATTTCATGGAGACCAATGACCTTCACAACCCAGGCCAACATGGATTTCGAGCGGGAAGATCGTGCCTCTCACAGCTACTTGAGCACTACGATAAAGTCACTGAGGCATTAGAAGAAAAACAGAATGCTGATGTGATATACACGGACTTCGCAAAGGCTTTCGATAAATGTGACCATGGCGTGATAGCACACAAAATGAAGTCAATGGGAATAACCGGTAAAGTAGGACGCTGGATACTCAGTTTTCTGTCAAATAGGACTCAGCGAGTAACGGTCAACCATATAAAATCTAGTCCAAGTGCAGTTAAAAGCTCTGTACCTCAGGGTACAGTCCTTGCACCGCTGCTTTTCCTTATTCTTATATCAGATATAGACAAAAATACAAGTCACAGCTTCGTATCATCCTTTGCAGACGACACAAAAATCAGTATGAAAATTACCTCGGCTGAAGACATTGAAAAACTTCAAGCTGATATTAATAAAGTTTTCGACTGGGCATCAGAAAATAATATGATGTTTAACAGTGACAAATTTCAGGTACTCAGGTACGGTAAGAATGAGGACCTGAAACATAATACAGGGTACAAAACACAATCAAATGTGCCCATAGTAGGAAAACAACATGTAAAGGATTTGGGAATAATGATGTCTGACGACCTAACGTTTAGGGAGCATAACCAAGCAAATATTGCGACAGCCAGAAAAATGATAGGATGGATTACGAGAACTTTCAAATCCAGGGATCCCATCACAATGCTTGTACTCTTCAAGTCACTTGTGCTGTCCCGTCTTGAGTACTGTTCAGTACTCACTTCCCCCTTCAGAGCAGGAGAGATTGCTGAAATAGAGGGAATACAGAGAACATATACAGCACGTATAGACGCGATAAAGCACCTAAATTATTGGGATCGTCTCAAAGCTCTCCAAATGTACTCACTAGAAAGAAGACGAGAGAGATATCAAATAATATACACCTGGAAGATACTGGAGGGCCAGGTCCCAAATCTACACAGTAAAATAACAACGTACTGGAGTGAACGATATGGAAGAAAATGCAGAATAGAACCAGTGAAGAGCAGGGGTGCCATAGGCACAATCAGAGAACACTGTATAAACATCAGAGGTCCGCGGTTGTTCAACACCCTCCCAGCAAGCATAAGAAATATTGCCGGAACAACCGTGGACATCTTCAAGAGGAAACTAGATTTATTCCTCCAAGGAGTTCCGGACCAGCCGGGCTGTGGTGGGTATGTGGGCCTGCGGGTCGCTCCAAGCAACAGCCTAGTGGACCAAACTCTCACAAGTCAAGCCTGGCCTCGGGCCGGGCTTGGGGAGTAGAAGAACTCCCAGAACCCCATCAACCAGGTATCAACCAGGTATCAACCAGCTGGTTCAGTTAAGATTGACCGGTGCAGCCAGGGAGGCATACACCCAATTGTCACTTGAAAAGTGCCAGGATTATGCCACAGTAAAGAGCAACATACTGCGCTCGTTTCAGCTAACCCCAGAAGCTTATAGGAAGCGCTTCAGAGAGATGGTGAAGGTTGGAGCAAAAACGTTTGCCGAGACAGCAAGGGATCTTGAAAGACTGTTCCAGAAATGGATTAAGGCTGCCGGAGTTAGATCTTACACTGACCTGAAGCAATTGATGGTCATGGAAAAGTTCTTAGAAATGATGCATCCCGAAACAAAGTTCAAGATCCAAGAAGCAGGGGTAAAGAAGGTGAAAGATGCCGCAGATAGGGCAGATATGATTACTGAAGCATACAAGAGCTTGAGAGAGAACAGAGTGAGAAGCGAGGCGAGACGCAGCAATAGCAGACCCGGTGGAGTCTGGAGAGGAAGAAGTTTTGGGGGGCAGACCAGCTAATTTTAAGCCCAGGAAGGAAAGTTGCTGAGTCCGCCTGCTGGAGGTAAGCAGGAAAATAAAAATGTGCAGAGGAGACAAGAGTCCAATGAAGCTCCACAGAGTACAAGTAGTACGTCTGGCCCGAGGAACTCCAATACAAGTGGGCAGAGTCAGAGCCACTCGGGTGTATAGGAGAGATTTCTCCCAAGTGAGGTGCTACAAGTGCAACAGATCGGGTCACATGATTGCGCGATTGTCAGAAGGGCAAGAGAGTTGTGACCCTGGCCATATGTGACCCGCGAAGTAAATATACTAATGTGTTCCAAGACGAACCACAGAAGGTGAACTTAGTGAACGAGAGGTATAGGCCGTTCATCAGTAAAGGTTGGATCAGTATAGGAGGGCCAACCTGAAGTAAAAGTTGGTATTTTAAGAGATACCGGAGCTAATCTAAGCTTGATTACGAGAAGCCTGATTGGGAATGATCGACGGTTAGCTGGCAGGAGTAAGATGAAAGTATACGGGTTATTGTCTGAGAGTGACATGCCCGTATGTGCTGTCCAGCTAAGGTCGGAATATGTGTCGGCAGGGGTGATGTTGGGAGCATGCCCCGACATACCTGTTCCAGGAGTCCAAGTGATCCTGGGGAATGACTTGTGCGGGACAAAGGTGTTGCCAGGAGTCATGGCGGAGACTGTGCCAGAGGAGTGCCCAGAAGGCCACGGCATGGGTGGGACACCTGAGAGTGTGAACCTGACTGACATCCAAGGAGATGCGTCAGGAGACCGCCAAGCCATTGAGTATCCTGTCTCGGTAGTGATGAAGGCAGAGGTGGCCGACGAGGAAGACGCTGGAGAAGATGAGACAGTGTCGATTCAACCGGTAGAAGATATCGACGTAGATATAGCGTAGTTATTTGAGGAAGGTCCGATTCAGGAAGATGGAATCTCGGTGAGGTCAAAGGTGAAGATGCCGCAGCCGAAGAAGAATACTGTGAAGAGAGCGGACCTGAGTAGAGCCCAACCCGCTGAAATTAAGAGTCGGAAGGTGAATACAACTGTGCTGAGTAGAAATGAAGAAGGATGTGGACATACTGAGGACGGGAGTAGAGCGTCAAGTTGTCCACGAGCACAGAGGCATTTGGATAGTGGAGTTAAGTTGTTTGAGATGTCAGGAGTTGACATGTATAACAGAAAACGTGGAGGAGAGATAGTGAAGAAAAGTAATAGCCGAGAAAATGAAAAGAGAAGAGACAGTATGTGTGGAGAGATGCTTACGAGCACTCTAGGAGAGGTGAAGCGACATGTACGGTCGAGTGCTGTTGGGTGTAGTACAGTGCTCGAAGAAACTTTTAGGGAACAAAGAAGAGTTGAAGGAGAAGAAATGGAGTTGTATAAAGGTGAGAAGTGTGAGAAAAGGATAATGATACAAGCATGGAGGAGTAGAAGAAAGCCGAGGACTCGATGGAAGTCAAACAGGATGAGGTCTTGGATAAATGAGGAGACGAAAGAGAGGATCGTCGGTGAAGACGAGGGAGTGAAGTATGACAGGAGACGGAAGTATAATGGCAGTAGATGGAAGTGTGAAGACGACAAAGGAGGTACAGACAGTAGATGTCTAACTCTGGACGTGAAGAGAAGAAGACGAGGAAACGGAGGGTGGAAACAATAAGTAGAGTGGACCATATACCATCCAGAAGGCGCTAGGGGATGGGAATTATGTAATACACATGCCAGATCGTCCGAGGAAGTCACAGGTGTGCCACGTGAACATGATAAAGAAGTACTATGACAGAGATAAACCTCTAGGCGATGAAGAACAGATGGAAACCCCGTCACTGACGTCTGTGCTTTGTGTGGGAGACGGCAAAGGAATAGAAGAGGAGAAATGTAAGTTAGAGAGGGCCGATGTCGCGAAGATATCGAATACAGAAAGCCTGGCCAAGATACGTGAGCGTCTGGGTCATTTGGAGGATGACCAACGCCAGGAACTAGTGGAGATCCTATGGAGGAATAAGTCGTTATTCACAGACGTGCCCAGAAGACACTGCGGAACGGTGCACGAAGTAAATGTAGGGAGTGCTGACCCCATCAAGCAGCACCCTTACAGAGTTAACCCGGAGAAAGCAGCAGCGATGAGAGCAGAAGTAAAATATCTGCTAGATAACGACTTGGCAGAGGTTAGCGACTGTGACTGGAGTTCGCCTTGCCTCCTCGTGAAGAAGAGTGATGGCACGTACCGGTTCTGCACCGATTACAGGAAAGTGAATGCAGTCACAGTCGCTGACTCGTTCCCAATACCACCCATAGATGATTGCATAGATCGGATTGGGAGTGCGCGGTATGTCTCGAAAATAGACCTGCTGAAGGGATATTACCAGATTCCACTGTCCGAGGAGGCCAAGAGGATCTCAGCGTTCGTGACACCCGACGGCTTGTACCAATATAAAGTGGTGCCGTTCCGAATGAAGAATAGTGGTAGTTGTTTCCAACGAGTAATGAATCAGGTATTACAAGGCACGACCGGATGTGCAATGTACATCGATGATATTGTAGTGTTCGCTGATTCCTGGAAGGATCACGTGGATCGACTTTTAGATTTGTTCGATCGATTGGAGAAGGCCAACATGACGATCAACTTAGCAAAAAGCGAGTTCGGGAGAGCCCGCCTGGAGTACCTTGGGTATATAGTAGGGCAAGGGGAGGTTGCTCCGGTAAGAACAAAGGTGGAGGCCATTGACAACTTCCCGGTGCCCAGGAGTACGAAAGAATTGTTGAGATACCTTGGTATGATTGGATATTACCGGAAGTTCGGTGGAAATTTCTCCACCATAGCCGCTCCTATGACGAGTTTGCTATCAAAGAGCAGGAAGTGGGAGTGGAATGGAATAGCACAAGAAGCGTTTGAAAAGACTAAAAGACTGTTAACCGAGGCGCCTGTACTAGTGTCACCCAATTTTGGAGCGCCGTTTACGTTATTTGTAGATGCCAGTGATATAGAGGCTGGAGCTGTACTGACGCAGCGGAGTGATGGAATTTACCGCCCCATGTCCTTCTTCTCGAAGAAGTTCGTTAAGCACCAGAGGTCGTACAGTACGGTCGAGAAAGAGACTTTGGCCCTGGTGATGGCATTGAAACATTTTGAAGTGTATGTGAGTGGAGGAGGACACCCAGTAACGGTGAATACAGATCATAATCCCCTAGTTTTCCTTAGAAAAATGAAGCATGCAAACCAGAGGTTAACCAGATGGTTTTTATTGGTCCAAGAGTATGACCAGGTGATAACGCACATAAGAGGGCGAAACAATGTAGTGGCTGATGCGTTATCTCGAGCCTAGCCACCAGAATAATTATCAAAAACAAGGGGGAGGGAGTGTTATGATCCCAGGCAACCGAAAAACGAGTCTCCCCTTTGAGAATTATTCTATCAAGCCTGACCTGACTAGAAGGTCTAGGAAATATAGAGGTGAAGACACAGATGTAAAATAGTCGGTTGGATTTGATAAACAATTTGAGATAATGGGCAGTGAATAAGAAATTAGATAAATGACTGGTTAGGAGATGTGGATAATTTGCTGGAGGCGTGAGGCTCGCTTCGAGAGGGCTTTGACCCCACTTGAGTGCCAGACATCGCGAGGGGAAGTTGCGCTCCGTGTGAGCTCCTGTCAGAAAGGAACCTCTAGTGATATATCTCCAAGAGAAAGGAAGTGTGCAGACGTTCCAGCTGTGGAGTCGAGCTAGGAACGTTGTGGTCTCAAGTCCTGGAAGGCAAGGAGAGTTTGTTAAGCAGCCCAGAGACATTATCGTGGGCCGTGGGAGCGCCCTGATCAGACTCCGTCAGTGAGGACAGCGTCCTCGACTAGACAATCTGTGGTAAGCACGATTTTATGCCAGTTTATAGAGAACGTATACTGAAGAATAGAGCTAAAGTCGTAGGCAGGATTACCTGCAGAGACATACATATGTGTTCTAGGACTGATAGGGTGATCGATTGATCATTGTTGTATATCAAGGAACATTTATACTAATATCTATGTTATTACATTCATACACTGGTTTTCCTTGTATGTGTATATATATATATATATATATATATATATATATATATATATATATATATATATATATATATATATATATATATATATATATTCTCCTACTGATAGTGCAACATTGTGTTGTAAGGCTTGACCTACTTGAAGAGGTTGGTAGTATTAGGTGGTGAATCAGGAGATAGGATACCACTTGATAAGCAGATGATAGAGTTCTGATGGTGTTGGAGTGCAACCTGACTGAAATAGTATAGAGTGTAGGATTCATTATTATTATTATTATTATAAGTGTGTATGTATTGTGTATGTGCTTTGTCCAGTAAATGTATTCAAATTTGCTGGTGTTTGCCCTTGTCCTAGTGAGGCTTCCCAGAAAGTAGGAAAGAAGGAGAGAGGGAGAAAGAACCAAGAACCACAGCTGTGGACAGGGTAGAATGGAATACTAATAAGTCAAAGGGGATTGAGGAGATCATATCACATAAGGAGAGAGTGGGGAGTCACAGCGGCTCGAGTGGGGTGTGTGCACGTGACAACGAGGCTAAGTATTGCAGCCGCATCCCCTAAGCGTGTGACGTTGAGCCTCTCTCCAAGAGTCAGAAGCGCCCAGGGTGATCTCCTGGTAAAGTATAAGCACTCTACCGAGTTGTGGGTTGGGTTGCCCACAAAGAAGGATCGACGACAACACCAAACCCACAATAATACAACAGCTCCATTCATAGACAGGTCCGCTCCATACTTACACAGGTCCACTCCATACTTACACAGGTCTGCTCCATGCATACACAGGTCCGCTCCATACTTACACAGATCCACTCCAAGTTTGCTCAGATCCACTCAGTACTTACACATGTCCGCTCCATACTTACCCAGGTCCGCTCCATACTTAAACAGGTCCGTTCCATACTTAAACAGATCCGCTCAATACATACACTGGTCCGCTCCATACTTACACAGGTCTGCTCCATACTTACCCAGGTCAGCTCCATACTTACACAGGTCCACTTCATACTTACACAGGTCCGCTCCGTACTTACACAGGTATACTCCATACTTACACAGGTCCACTCGATACTTACACAGGTCTTCTCCATATTTACATAGGTCCGCTCCACACTTACACAGGTTTCCTTCATTCTTACACAGGTAGGCTCCATACTTACACAGGTCCGCTTCATACCTAGCCAGTCGTCTCCATTCTTACACAGGTCTGCTCCATACTTACACAGGTCTTCTCCATATTTACACAGGTCCACTCCATATTTACACAGGTCCACTCCATTCTTACACAGGTCCACTCCATACCTACACGGGTCCACTCCATTCTTACACAAGTCCACTCCATACTTACACAGGCCCGCTCCTATCTTACACAGGTCTGCTCCAAACTTACACAGATCTGCTCCATACTTACACAGGTCCGATCCATACCTAGACGGTCCGCTTCTTACTTACACAGGTCTGTTCCATACTTACACAGGTCAGCTCCATACTACTTGAGGTTTTGTTGAGATGATTTCGGGGCTTTAATGTCCTCGCGGCCCGGTCCCGACCAGGCCTCCACCCCCAGGAAGCAGCCCGTGACAGCTGACTAACTCTCAGGTACCTATTTACTGCTAGGTAACAGGGGCATAGGGTGAAAGAAATTCTGCCCCATCGTTTCTCGCCGGCGTCCGGGATCGAATCCGGGACCCCAGCATCACGTGTCCATCGTGCTGTCCACTCGGCCGGCCGGCTCCCTACTTACACAGATCCGCTCCATACTTAAACAGGTCCGGTCCATACTTACACAGGTCTGGTCCATACTTACTCAGGTCCGCTCCATACTTACACAGGTCCGCTCCATACCTAGCTGGTCCGCTCAATACTTACACAGGCCTGTTCTATACTTACACAGGTCCGTACACAGGTCGGCTCCATACCTAGCTGGTCCGCTCAATACTTACACAGGTCCGCTCCATACTTACACATGTCTGCTCCATACTTACACAGGTCTGCCCCCTACTTACACAGGTCCACTCCAATCTTACACAGCTCCGCTCCATACTTATACAGGTCTTCTCCATTTTTACACAGGTCCATTCCATATTTACACAGGTCCACTCCATTCTTACACAGGTCCGCTCCATACTTAAAAAGGTACGGTCCATATTTACACAGGTCCGGTTCATACTTGCACAGGTCCGCTCCATACTTACACAGGTCCGCTCCATACTTACACAGGTCCCCTCCATACCTAGATGGTCTGCTCCATACTTACACATGTCCGCGCCATACTTACACAGGTCCGCTCCATACCTAGATGATCTGCTCCATATTTACACAGGTCTGCTCCATACTTACAATATCCGCTCCATACTTACTCAGGTCCGCTCCATACTTACATACACAGGTCTGCCCCCCTACTTACACAGGTCCACTCCATACTTACACAGGTCCTATCCATACTTACACAGGTCCGCTCCATACTTACACATGTCAGCTCCATACTTATCTTGAGGTTATCTTGAGATGATTTTTTCAGGGCTTTTTAGTGTCGTTTTGAACCATACTTCTTCTTGAGGTTATCTTGAGATGATTTCGGGGCTTTAGTGTCCCCGCGGCCCGGTCCTCGACCAGGCCTCCACCCCCAGGAAGCAGCCCGTGACAGCTGACTAACACCCAGGTACCAATTTTACTGCTAGGTAACAGGGGCATAGGGCGAAAGAAACTCTGCCCGTTGTTTCTCGCCGGCGCCTGGGATCGAACCCAGGACCACAGGATCACAAGTCCAGCGTGCTGTCCGTTCGGCCGACCGGCTACTTACACAGGTCCGCTCTGTACTTTCACAGGTCCGCTCCATACTTACACAGGTCCGCTCCATACCTAGATGGTCTGCTCCATACTTACACATGTCCGCTCCATACTTACACAGGTCCGCTCCATACCTAGGTGGTCTGCTCCATACTTACACAGGTCTGCTTCATACTTACACAGGACCGCTCCATACTTACAAAGGTCCGCTAAGTACTTACACAGTTCTGCTCCATACATACACAGGTCCGATCCATGCTTACAACGGTCCGCTCCATACTTACAACGGTCCGCTCCATACTTACAACGGTCCGCTCCATACTTACACAGGTCCGTTCCATACTTACAGAGATTCGCTCCATACTTACACATGTCCGATTCATACTTACTCAAGTTCATTCCATACTTACACAGGTCCACTCCATACATACACAAGTTCGGTAGATGCATACACAGGTCCGCTCCATACTTACAGACGTTTTTCGCAACACTTAAACAGACCCGCTTCATACGTACACAAAACCACTCCATGCATACACATATCCGCTCCATACTTACACAGGTCTGTTCCATACTTACACAGATCCGCTCCATACTAACACAGGTCCGTTCCATGCTTACACAGGTCCGCTTCATATTTACACAGGTCCTCTCCATACTTACACAAGTCAGTTCCATACATACACAGGTCGGCTCCAAACTTACACAGACCTTTTCCATACTTTCACAGGTCAGGCCCATACTTAAACAGGACCGCACTATATATACAAAATTCCGCTTCGTACATACATACACACAGGTCCACTCCATGCTTACACAGGTCCGCTCCATTCATACACAGGTCCGCTCCATACTTACACAGGTCCGCTTCATACTTACACAGGTCGGCTCCATACTTACTCAGATCCGCTCCAAGCTTACACAGATCCGCTCCATACTTACACATGTCCGCTCCATACTTGCACAGGTCCGCTCCATACTTACACAGGTCCGCTCCATACTTACACAGGTCTGCCCCCTACTTACACAGGTCCGCTCCATACTTACACAGGTCCGCTCCATACTTACACAGGTCCGAACCATACTTACACAGAACTCTTCCATACTTACACAGGTCCGATTCATACATACTCAAGTCCATTCCATACTTACACAGGTCCACTCCATACATACACAGGTTCGGTAGATGCATACACAGGTCCGCTCCATACTTACACAGGTCCGCTCCATACTTATACATGTCGGCTCCATACTTACACAGGTCCGCTCCATACTTACACAGGTCCGCTCCGTACTTTCACAGGTCCGCTCCATACTTACCCAGGTCAGCTTCATACTTACACAGGTCCGCTCCATACTTACACAGGTCCGCTCCATACTTACACAGGTCCGCTCCATACTTACACATGTCGGCTCCGTACTTACACAGGTCCGCTCCATACTTATCCAGGTCAGCTCCATACTTACACAGGTCCGATCCATACTTACAAAGGTCCGCTCCATAGTTTCACAGGTGCGCTCCTTACTTACACAGGTCCGCTCCATACTTACACAGGTCCGCTTCATACATACACAGGTTCGCTAGATGAATACACAGGTCCGCTCCATATTTACACAGGTCCACTCCATACTTACAGACGTTTGCGCCATACGTAAACAGGTCCGCTTTATTCTTACATAGGTTTGCTCCACTTTTACACATGTCCGTTTCATACATACACAAGTTCACTCCATTCATACACAGGTCTGTTCAATGCATACACATGACCGCTCCGTTCTTACACAGATCCGCACCATACATACACAGGTTCGCTCCATACTAACATAGGTTCCCTTCATACTTACATGGGTCCGCTCCGTACTTACACAGATCCTCTCCATACTTACACAGGTCCTCTTCATACTTACACAGGTCCCCTCCAAACTTACACAGATCTTTTCCATACTTACACTGGTCATGTCCATACCTAAACAGCACCGGTCCATATATGAAAAGTTCCGCTTCATTCATACACACAGGTCCTCTCCTTACTTACACCAGGTCTGTTCCATACATACACAGGTCCTCTCCATCCTTACACATGTTTGTTCCATGTATTCACATGTCTGCTCCATACTTATACAGGTCCGCTCCATATTTACACAGGTCTGTTCCATACTTATACAGGTCCGCTCCATACTTACACAGGTCCACTCCATACTTACACAGGTCCACTACATACCTACACAGGTCCGCTCCATAATTACAAAGGTCCACTCCATACTTACACAGGTCCACTCAATTCTTACACAGGTCAGCTCCATACTTACAGAGATTCGCTCCATACTTAACCAGGTACGATTCATACATACTCAAGTCCATTCCATACTTACACAGGTCCACTCCATTCATACACAGGTTCGGTAGATGCATACACAGATCCGCTCCATACTTACAGACGTTTTGCGCAATACTTAAACAGACCCGCTTCATACGTACACAAGTCCACTCCATGCATACACAGATCCGCTCCATACTTTCACAGGTATGTTCCATACATACACAGATCCGCTCCATACTAAAAGAGGTCCGTTACATGCTTACATAGGTCCCTCCGTATTTACACAGGTCCTCTCCATACTTACACAGGTCCTTAGTTAGGAGCAAGGGAGGAATCCCGATCATATGTCGCATTCTTCCAAGAAAGGGAGTGGGAAATGAATGGATGTCGAGGGCACTTGGTGTCAATTGCCGGCTGGAAAGATATTGCAAATCAAGTGCAATATCTTTCATAGACAACTGGGAACACTTCTATGGAAGGAATGAAATGTATGCTCGTGATGGGGTGCATTTATCGAGAGCTGGGGTTGTTGCTGTTGCGAACTCGTTGGAAGAAGTGGTTAGAGGTGTTTGTTTGGGTTTAAACTGTTAGTAGATAGAGGTATGGGAATTGATTTGGAGGAAGGAGGTAATAAAAGTATGTGTTTGTGGGAGAAAGGAATTGGCAAAATATCAGGGAAAGAGAAGGGCCTCAAAATAACTATTCACTTAGGGTATATTACACTAACAGTAGAAGTCTAAGAAATAAAATTAACGAATTAAATGCTCTTGTCTGCATAGAAAAAAATAGATATTATTGCACTTACCGAAACGTGGATGAATGTAGATAATAGAGAACTATTAGCCGAATATCAAATAAATGGATTTAAACTATTTCACACAGATAGATATATTAGACGAGGAGGTGGTGTAGCCATATACGTTAGGGACAATTAGAAATGTAGTCTCAAAGAGGGAATCAAAACTGAGCCACACACAGAAACTATTTGGATAGAATTAAACGAAAAAGCAAATAATATTATAATAGGAGTTATATAGAGGCCACCAAATTGAGACAGAATGGAAGCAAAGCATCTATGTGATGAAATATCTAAAGCATCTAGATCTAACAGTATTTATGTCATGGGTGACTTTAATTTTAGTGGAATAAACTGGTTGAACAAAACAGGGAATAGTGAAGCAGAAGATTTTCTAGAATTAATTGACGATTGCTTTCTTACGCAACACATTAAGGAACCAACACGGGAAAATAATACTTTAGATTTAGTGTTAACTAACAGGGAAACACAAATTAATGACATTGAAATAGGGAGTGAGCTAGGGAACAGTGATCACAAAGAAATCAGATTTAGCATAGAATGGAATAGACCTGTAGGAGAAAATTCTGTTAAAGTGCCAGATTTTCGAAAAGCTGATTTTAATAGCCTAAGAAATTTTTTGGGTCAAATTGATTGCAAAGTCTTGGGTATGGGGTGTGGGCCGGTCTTGGAGCGAGACATGAACCCAGCGATAGGTGACGTAAAAGGGGATTTCGATGTGGTTTCAATATATAACTTATTTAAGAATATTCTAAACAAAGCACAGGAACGTAGTATACCATACAAATTGAATAGATCGAATACTAATGAATCAAAGTGGATAACAAAGAATTTGAAGAACATTATAGGTAAAAAGAGAGCTTTGTACAAAAGGATTAAAAATGGGGAGGTCACTTTAGAACAGGAATTCGTACAACTGGTTAGAAATGTTAAAAAAGAGATAAGGAAAGCAGAAAGAAACTTTGAAGTTCGCATATCGGGGCAAGCTAAGACAAATCCTAAAGGGTTTTTTCAGTTATATCGAACTAAGAATAGAGAAAGGATATGTCCATTAAAATCTGAGACAGGTCAAATAACGGATAATGACAAGGAGATGAGTAGTATTTTTAACAAATATTTTATATCTGTATTTACTAAAGAAGAACTTAACAATATGCCTTCAGCCGAACAAGTCTATGTGGGTGGGGATGAGGACAAGTTGACTAGTTTAGTAGTTACCAGGGGGGATGTAATTAAACAATTTGTAAAACTAAAACCAAACAAATCCCCAGGGCCGGATGAAGTGTTTGCCAGGGTGCTTAAAGAATGCAAAGAGGAGCTTTCCGAGCCACTGTCTACCATATTTAATAAATCAATATGTATGCGGCCCCAGTACAGAGCCCGTACCTAGTCAAGCACAAGATAAAGCTGGAAAAAGTTCAGAGGTATGCCACTAGGTTAGTCCCAGAACTAAGAGGCATGAGTTATGAGGACAGACTACGTGAACTGCACCTCACGTCGCTGGAAGACAGAAGAGCTAGGGGGGAAATGATCACCACATACAAAATTCTCAGGGGAATTGACAGGGGGGACAAGGATGGATTATTTAACACGGGTGGCACACGCACAAGGGGACACAGGTTGAGGCTGAGTACCCAAATGAGCCACAGAAACATTAGAAAGAACTTTTTCGGTGTCAGAGTAGTTAGTAAATGGAATGTACTAGGAAGTGATGTGGTGGAGGCTGACTCCATACACAGTTTCAAATGTAGATATGACAGAGTTCAGTAGGCTCAGGAATCTGTACATCAGTTGATTGACGGTTGAGAGGCGGGACCAAAGAGCCAGAGCTCAACCCCCGCAAACACAACTAGGTGAGAACAGGTCCCCCACCATACGTACATACACAGGTCCCCCACCATAAATACACAGGTCCCCCACCATACATTCACAGGTTCCCCACCATACATACACAGGTCCCCCACCATACTTACACAGGTCCCCCACCATACTTACACAGGTCCCCCACCATACATACACAGGTCCCCCACCATACTTACACAGGTCCCCCACCATACTTACACAGGTCCCCCACCATACATTCACAGGTTCCCCACCATACATACACAGGTCCCCCACCATACTTACACAGGTCCCCCACCATACATACACAGGTCCCCCACCATACATTCACAGGTTCCCCACCATACATACACAGGTCCCCCACCATACTTACACAGGTCCCCTACCATACATACACAGGTCCTCCAGCATACATACACTGGTCCCCCACCATACATACACAGGTCACCAGTCATACATACACAGGTCCCCCACCATACATACACAGGTCCCCCACCATACATATACAGGTCCGTTCATGCTTACACAGGTCTGATCCAGACATACACAGTTCCATTCTACATGAACAAAATGTACATAGCTCCATGTGTACACCGGTCTGGTCCACGTATGTTCAGTTTTGTTCCACGTGAACACAGCTCCGTTCCATGTGTGCAAATTAGATCCAGTCCATGTATACGCCGGACCCGTCCATATGTGCAAATTAGGTCCAGTCCATGTATACGCCGGACTGGTCCATATGTGCAAATTAGGTCCAGTCTATGTATACGCCGGACCGGTCCATATGTGCAAATTAGGTCCAGTCCATGTATACACCAGACCGGTCCATATGTGCAAATTAGGTCCAGTCCATGTCTACGCCGGACCGGTCCATATATGCAAATTAGGACCAGTCCATGTATACGCCGGACCGGTCCATATGTGCAAATTAGGTTCAGTCCACGCATTCACCTGTTCGGTCCATATGACAATACATTTTCGAATTTTACTTCATGAGTTTTAACCTAAACATTTCACTGCACTAACTGTGTTGTTTTCGCAACACAATACTAAAGTGATTTTAAATGAATCAGTGAATTTGTAAAACTAGAATGTTTACCGCCTCGTTACGGGACCGGATGCGGCTAAATCATTCATTACAAATATTCTGTATGACTGAATTTCACTCTTCAGGTATAAATGCTGAGGGTTCATTTTGTTCTACATTGAAAACTGATATATTGCGGCATTTTAATATAATTTTTCAGGAGAGATTGGTAGCTCGAGTGTATAATTTATTTACAAAAAAATAAAAAGAGTTTAGGAGAACGCAGCTGGTGGTAATCAATATAGTAGAGCCCAATGATAACTTTAACGCTAACTGACGCTGACTAATGTACTTTAATTATAGATATGCTTCAGGCATCCTCCTCCTCCTCCTGCTCCTTCTTAGTAAAATAATTTATGCCTCCTGTCCAACATAGAACCTGTGATAATGTCTTAAATATAACACACACTTTTTTTTAAATCTAGGTGCGTGTTAATTCATGTAATCGGCAATCAAATTTTCGATGTTGCCAATTACTGAACCATTCACTTATTTAAATTTCCCTTTTGGCAAGTTATTCATTCGCCGGGAAAGAGTAATAAAAATATGTGCATATTATATTGCTAACTATGTACATGAGTGGTCCAATAAATGATATAATATTTGCTGATGCAAATCTGTAAAAGGCGAATATGGTGAATTCCGGCAACACTGAAGTCAGAAAATTTTTCTCCATTTCTGGTACAGCCTATTTTAAATGCTGAATTTTTCATCTGCAGCAAATATGCATATTTAAGAACACCTTAACTGTGTTCGCCCTCACACACCAGACACCAGGAGACGTAGGTACAAAGAGAGCTTAGTACAAAAGGATGAAGAATGGGGAAGTCAGTTTAGAACAACAATTCGTTCAAATGGTTAGAAATGTTAATTTAAAAAAGAGATACGGAGGGCAAAAAAGAATCTATGAAGTTCGCATAGCAGAGCAAGGAAAGGCAAATCCCAAAGGGTTTTTTCAGTCATATCGAAAAAAAATTAGGGAAAGGACGACAGGTCCATTAAAAACTGAGACAGTTCAGATAACGGTTAATGACGAAGAGTAGAGAAGTATTTTTAATAAATATTTTATCTCTGTATTCACTAATGAGGTACTTAACACTGTGCCTTCAGTCGAACAAGTCTATGTGGGTGGGGACGAGGACAAATTGACGAGTTTAGCAGTTACCAGGGTTAAGAACATAAGAACGAAGGCAACTGCAGAAGGCCTATTGGCCCATACGAGGCAGCTCCTATCTATAACCACCCAATCCCACTCATATACATGTTCAACCCGCGCTTGAAACAATCGAGGGACCCCACCTCCATCACATTACGTGGTAATTGGTTCCACTAATCAACAACCCTGTTACCGAACCAGTATTTACCCAAGTCTTCAGTTTTGGAAGCAAAGCATCTATGGGATGAAATATCTAGAGCATCTAGATCTAACAGTATTTATGTCATGGGTGACTTTAATTTTAGTGGAATAAACTGGTTGAACAAAACAGGGAATAGTGAAGCAGAAGATTTTCTAGAATTAATTGACGATTGCTTTCTTACGCAACACATTAAGGAACCAACGCGGGGAAATAATATTTTAGATTTAGTGTTAACTAACACTGAAACACAAATTAAGGACATGGAAATAGGGAGTGAGCTAGGAAACAGTGATCACAAAGAAATCAGATTTAGCATAGAATGGAATAGACCTGTAGGAGAAAATTCTGTTAAAGTGCCAGATTTTCGAAAAGCTGATTTTAACAGCCTAAGAAATTTTCTGGATCAAATTGATTGGAAAGTCTTGGGTATAGGGTGTGGGCCGGTCTTGGAGCGAGACATGAACCCAGCGATAGGTGACGTAAAGGGGGACTTCGATGTGGATTCAATATATAACGTATTTAAGAATATTCTAAACAAAGCACAGGAAAGTAGTATACCACACAAATTGAATAAATCGATTACTAATGACCCAAAGTGGATAACAAAGAATTTGAAGAATCTTATAGGTAAAAAGAGAGCTTGGTACAAAAGGATTGCATAAGAACATAAGAACAAAGGCAACTGCAGAAGGCCTATTGGCCCATACGAGGCAGCTCCTATTTATAACCACCCAATCCCACTCATATACATGTCCAACCCATGCTTGAAACAATCGAGGGACCCCACCTCCACAATGTTACGCGGCAATTGGTTCCACAAATCAACAACCCTGCTACTGAACCAGTATTTCCCCAAGAGAGAGGTTGTGTTAGCTGGAGCTCCGAGTGAAGCAATATTATTCAGCAATAATGGAGGGTTTGGTGAGGGAGTTGGTGAGTCTGGTTGGAGCTCTGAGGACAGAGCTGGAATCGTTGCGGGAGGAGGTAAGGCAGCTTAAGCAACGACAGGATGAAGCATAGGAGGAGACCAGCATTAGGGAGACCCCGTCTTGGCATATTGTAAAAGACAGGGGTCTTAAGAAGACCTTGGCAAAAAAGACACCTAATACCATAAAGATTACAAACTCATTTGATGTGTTGGAGGACGAGTGCTGTGGTGAACCTATGGTTCAGCGTGGAGCTAAGGGCATAGCGGCGAGGAACATTGAAGCGCGGGTCCCTCAAAGTGCCCCAAGAGAAAAGGGAGGATCGAAGCGAATTTTGGTTGTGGGAGATTCCCAGGTGAGGTATTTGGACAGAACGTTTTGTGCCAGAGATAAAGGGAACAGATTAAGGGTTTGCTATCCTGGAGCAGGTATTGGAGATATTGTTGGAAACATGAAAATATTATGACGGGAAATGGGAGCAAACCCATTATTTGTATTAGTGTAGGGGGCAATGATGTTGGGAGAGTTAGAAGTGAGGAACTAATACTGAAATTCAAGACAGCAATAGAATTAGTTAGGAGCAAGGGAGGAATCCCGATCATATGTGGCATTCTTCCAAGAAAGGGAGTGGGAAATGAATGGATGTCGAGGGCACTTGGTGTCAATTGCAGGCTGGAAAGATATTGCAAATCTAATGCAATATCTTATATAGACAACTGGGACACTTCTATGGAAGAAATGAAATGTATGCTCGGGATGGGGTGCATCTATCGAGAGCTGGGGTTGTTGCTGTTGCAAACTCGTTGGAAGAAGTGGTTAGAGGTGTTTGGGTTTAAACTGTTAGTAGATAGAGGTATGGGAATTGATTTGGAGGAAGGATGTAATAAAAGTATGTGTTTGCGGGAGAAGGAATTGGCAAAATGATCAGGGAAAGAGAAGAGCCTCAAAATTCACTTAGGGTATATTACACAAACAGTAGAAGTCTAAGAAATAAAATTAACGAATTAAATGCTCTTGTCTGCACAGAAAAAATTGATATTATTGCACTTACCGAAACGTGGATGAATGTTGATAATAGAGAACTATTAGCCGAATATCAAATAAATGGATTTAAACTATTTCACACAGATAGATATTCAGACGAGGTGGTGGAGTAGCCATATACGTTAGGGACAATTTGAAATGTAGTCTCAAAGAGGGAATCAAAACTGAGCCACACACAGAAACTATTTGGATAGAATTAAACGAAAAAGCAAATAATATTATAATTGGAGTTATATATAGGCCACCAAATTTAGACAGATGGAAGCAAAGCATCTATGGGATGAAATATCTAGGGCATCTAGATCTAACAGTATTTATGTCATGGGTGACTTTAATTTGAGTGGAATAAACTGGTTGAACAAAACAGGGAATAGTGAAGCAGAAGATTTTCTAGAATTAATTGACGATTGCTTTCTTACGCAACACATTAAGGAACCAACACGGGAAAATAATATTTTAGATTTAGTGTTAACTAACAGGGAAACACAAATTAATGACATCGAAATAGGGAGTGAGCTTGGGAACAGTGATCACAAAGAAATCAGATTTGGCATAGACCTGTAGGAGAAAATTCTGTTAAAGTGCCAGATTTTCGAAAAACTGATTTTAATAGCCTAAGAAATTGTTTGGGTCAAATTGATTGGAAAGTCTTGGGTATGGGGTGTGGGCCGGTCTTGGAGCGAGACATGAACCCAGCGATAGGTGATGTAAATGGGGATTTCGATGTAGATTCAATTTATAACTATTTAAGAATATTCTAAACAAAGCACAGGACGTAGTATACCACACAAATTGAATAGATCGATTACTAATGACCCAAGTGGATAACAAAGAATTTGAAGAATCTTATAGGTAAAAGAGAGCTTGGTACAAGAGGATTAAAATGGGGAGGTCACTTTAGAACAGGAATTCGTACAACTAGTTAAAAATGTTAAAAAGAGATAAGGAAAGCAAAAGAAACTATGAAGTTCGTATAGCAGGGCAAGCAAAGACAAATCCTAAAGGTTTTTTCAGTTATATCGAACTAAGACTAGGGAAAGGATAGGTCCATTAAAAACTGAGACAGGTCAAATAACAGATAGTGATGAAGAGATGAGTATATTTTTAATAAATATTTTGTATCTGTATTTACTAAAGAGGAACTTAACAATATGCCTTCAGCCAACAGTCTATGTGGGTGGGGACGAGGACAGGTTGACGAGTTTAGCAGTTACCAGGGAGGATGTTCTTAAACAATAGTAAAACTCAAACCAAACAAATCCCCAGGGCCGGATGAAGTGTTTGCCAGAGTGCTGAAAGAATGCAAAGAGGAGCTTTGTGACCCACTGTCAATCATATTTAATAAATCAATAGTCAGGCAGAGTGCCAGAGTTTTGGAAAGTTGCTAATGTGATACCAGTTTTTAAGAAAGGAGATAGATCACTTGCGTCTACTATCGACCAATTAGCCTAACGTCTATTGTGGGAAAGTTACTCGAATCTATAATAGCAAATAAAATTCGTCTTCATCTTGAAAAACATAAATTAATAATTGAGTCGCAACATGGTTTATAAATGGCCGTTCATGTTTACAATTTGTTATCTTTTTTTCTAGCATAGTTGAGGCAGTTGATAGTGGTAAGGATTGTGATGTTGTGTACCTTGACTTTAGCAAAGCTTCGATACAGTGCCACATGAAGACTGATTAAAAGATAGAGGCTCATGGTATTGGGGGTGCTATATTAAGCTGGATTAGGGCATGGCTATACCAAAGGAAACAGAGAGTTAGTATAAATGGAGTCAAGTGAGTGGGAAAATGTTGTAAGTGGAGTGCCTCAAGGCTCTGGTCTT
>WNGS01007145.1:8481-19169 GCA_020271785.1 Procambarus virginalis
CTGATGTATTCGCGTAATTAATTGCAAATTCACAATAAATACATTATTTTCAATCAACCATTCGAACCCTCGTTAAATTAGCGAGTAAGATTAGGAGAGAAACCCTGTTTTTATTGCATATTTCGAGTTTCAGCCGCATTAGAGCTGATGCGGAAGAGGCAACGGTAACTTGTCTGATTAGAGCTAAAACAACTCTAATGCGGCTGAAATGTCGAAATGTGCAATAAAAACAGGGTTTCTCTCCTAATCAATTTCTTAGTCGCTATTGTAACGAGGTACGAATTGTTGATTGAAAATAATGTATTTAATATGAATTTGCAATTAACTATGCGTATACATCAGATTTGTCGCATATGTAATGAAATAATAACAATAAACTGGCAATCCTTGAAAACGTGGGGAAAAAAACGACGAGATAGATAAATTCATTTGAATTAACTAAAATGTTCCAGATTTTCCGTGTATGTTACAAAAAGAAGATGTACTGCAAAAACAGCTCTAATGCGGCTGAAACGTCGAAATATGCAATAAAATCAGGGTTTCTCTCCTTGGATACGGATTGTCAGTTTATTGGTAATAATTTATTACATATGCGACAAATCTGATGTATTCGCGTAATTAATTGCAAATTCACATTAAATACATTATTTACAATCACCCATTCGTACCTCGTTACAATAGCGACTAAGATATTGATTAGGAGAGAAACCCTGTTTTTATTGCACATTTCCATGTTTCAGCCGCATTAGATCTGATGCGGAGGAGGTACGCATTAGAGCTGCTTTAGCTCTAATCAGACAAGTTACCGTTGCCTCCTCCGCATCAGCTCTAATGCGGCTGAAACGTCGAAATATGCAATAAAATCAGGGTTTCTCTCCTATTCATTATCTTACTCGCTAATTTAACGAGGTACGAATGGTTGATTGAAAATAATGTATTTATTGTGAATTTGCAATTAATTACGCGAATACATCAGGTTTGTCGCATATGTAATAAATTAATAACAATAAACTGACATTCCGTATCCAAGGAGAGAAACTTTGATTTCATTGCATATTTCGACGTTTCAGCCACATTAGAGCTGTTTTTGCAGCACATCTTCTTTCTGTAACATACACGGAAAATCTGGAACATTTCAGTTAATTCTAATAAAAACACATTGATTTGTGTGATTTGAAGAATAATGGACATCTCGTCGTATTTACCACGTTTTAAGGATTGCCAGTTTATTGTTATTGTGGAGGGATCCATATTCAAAATGCCCGCCAGAGTAACTTTTTAGATTAGCCGCTCCTGATTGGTGGGCGGCAGGTCGACCCCGTGCATCTGCGCATCACCCGCGCGCATGCCTGGAGGCGAGAAGGAGACCAGAGAAGAACCGCACCTGACCGAGAACGGACCTGTTGGTAACGCCCCTGGACTGTGGTTATCCAGTACCCCATATTGGCCAGATATCTTTGGACCTCGCCCATCCTCGCCCCTAGAAGCCATCGTATTGCTTCAATCACCCTGGGAGAAGACTTCAGGCTAAAGGTGAGCCGCTGTTTCCCCCGTTTTTCTCCACATTCTATGGTACGTCGATTACCACGTGGTTGGTCAGCCATAACCCCTAGGCGACCACCTCCACACTGGCGCAGTGAGTAATCGGCCTACACGGTGATCAAGAGGACCTCGCCACGCTGTACACATCATTATCCTGCTGCAAGTGATTGAGACCGTGTTCAACATTACAGTGAAATTGACTGTCGTCGGTTGCAGTTCTCCAGTTTGCTAGGACTTGATTTGTGATTTTCAGCTGCGTTGTCTCTGATTTTGTGGTTCCTGATTCCAGTATTTGTGCTTTATTCCCCTATTTTTTTGCATTTCCCTGTGATTTTCTATACTTCGTCGTGCCTCTGTTCCTGCTTCAAGAGTGTTCTCCTACCACTGCACATCCAGCACGATTCTCGGTATTAAATTCATTTCCCTTATTTTTTGCCCTCTTCGCTGCATCAATTTTCCCCATTTTTGGCAATTTTCTCTATTTTTTGTGGATTTTCGTATATATTCATTGTTCTCAAGACGACGCCATCACGACGCCACGCCGCCGCCATATTTGTTCCTACATGCTGCCGGCCCGCACCACCTGTTGGCGTCTGCTCTACCAGTTGGCGTCCGCCCCGCCAGTTGACGTTTCCGCTTCCCATTAAGGTTGTATCATCAATTTTCTTTGCATTTACTATTTTTCAAGATATTCTACATTAGAATTCAAGGAGTTCAGTATTTTTGTGTTATAATAGGAGTGAGGAGGAAGTTGCTACCTCACGGATTCAGCCTTCGTTCACGAGCGTATCCGGGCTGTGTTATTGTTTACTCACGGTCGTGAAGGACTCAGAGGCGTCAGCTATATGTAAGTGTTTGTGGCAACCTACTGAACTGTTTCCTATTTTGCATTCACGAATTTTCCTTATATGTATGACTCCACAGAGACATATGTGTCAAGAAAATTTGTGCTGGTGTATTGAAAACCTGAGAAAGGAATGCCATACATCTTCCCTGAACTTATCCATTTCTCTGCAATGATCGTGTTGTTCCTTAACAAGTGCATGAACTTTGAACTGTATACTCATTGCTGAATATAGATATTTGTGAATGAACTTACTTCTCAGTAACATTAGATAAATTTACTTGAGACATTAATGTGAAAAATACTGATATACATTAATTGAGTGAGTGATACTAATTACATATGTGACATATTAAAATTTGGAAAATTATCTTTGCAAATGTCCACTTTGTAGGTGAACATTACTACATATGATAATCTTACGTGTGGCCAGTGAAAATACCTAGAAATATATGGGCAGGTTCTTACCTAACATGTCCTTCTAAGAGTGAAATGTGTGTTTACATTCTAGATTTAAGTGCATGATTCTAGTTTTAAGAGCTAGATTTAAGTGCATGCTTCTAGACCTAAGATAATTCTAGATTTCATACATGATCAAGTTCAGTGTAAGCACTTATAATTATCCAGTTCTAGTGAGTGTTCAAGACCATACCAAGTGCATTCCATCCTTTGAAAATTTTGGGGAGGGAGTAACATTGGGGTCAGGTCATCCTAATGATTGGGGCCACCCTATTTTTCTCCAATTTTTTGGACAATCGTACAGTGGATAGTTACTTCAAACATACTGGATAATTCTTAAGCGGCAACTGCTTCCATTGGTTACAGGCTTGGAAACAGGATACTATTCTTCACCATTCCTAGATTTAAGGCCTATTCCCTGACGTGTTTTATTCTTATTCATTGCCGGTTTACTTTGGCTGTGAACGTACATTTTGCAAAAAAGATTAGTTCTGAGCTGTGTCTTTTCATTACCGCAAGATGCCCCGCATACGCATTAATTTGGCGTCGGTAACTGATCTAATAACATTACCTGGAGTTTCGTACACATTGGCTAACAGAATTATTAAATTCAGACACACACGCACTATCACAGCAGACAACATTCATCATATATCTCATCTTAAGATTACAACTCCTTTGTTGAATGCCATATCTTTTGACACGGAACCACCACCTCATGACTCAGGTTCCATCACATTGGCAGAACCAAACACTAGACGACGTTCAGGCTCACCATCATCGGATGGAAATGCTTCCGCTGTCTCGGGAGGCGCAGCTACACGCAGTCGCACCAAACGTACATCTCCTCCTCGTAATATCCATGGTTTGCATAGTTCTGGTTTTCAGAGCCAGGGACACATTCCTATTAGGGGTTCATCTCATTCCACTCATCATCCAGTTCGAAGGGTGTCAGCTAGCTCTCAGAATTCTGATTCAGATGACTCCACGTATTCTCGACAGCGGAACCGACATGGTCGGAGGAATACTTCATTCCGTCCACCACCTCGTGAACTTGATTATGATGGTAAATCTGATTGGACTCCATTCTATCGCCGTTTCACATCATATGCAGCGGAAAAAGATTGGAGTGGTAAGACTTCTCTAACTAACTTGGGTTGGTGTCTTAAGGGAAAAGCTAGTGATTTCTATAACCGAATACTAGACCGTGAACCATCCATTGATTATACTCGCATGATGCACAAACTTGTAAAGAGATTCGGGGATAGGGAAGTTTTAGACGTGGCAATAATGAAATTTTCTCAGGCCCACCAGGAGCCTGGTGAAGACATCTTTGAATGGGCTGATAGAGTCCAGCATTTGGCCCATCGAGCTTACAAACATCTGGAACGGGGAGAGGAAGAGCAGATGGCAATCATGCGATTTGGCCAAGGTTTGTTAGATAAGCGTTTGGCAGAATACATTTCCAACGCTAATATTTCGTCCATGGAAAAAGCCATTGATAGGGCTCAAACATTTCAGCATAATTCTGTTGCTATTCACGGGTTGACAGGGTCATCCTCAGTTAGTTCCCAGCAGCAGAGGTCCCAAGGGCCAGTAGTGCGGATAAATGCTGTGGGTAGACCGTCCCGATATGAACAACCAGCCAGGAGTAATTTAGCTTTCCACCCCCGCTCAAGGACACCCACAAAATCTCCAGAATCGTCACCGGCTAATAGTTTATCAGGCCAGGGTAAGGGTGGTCTCCGGCAAACAACTGCTGGATCAGGATCTCCATCTCTTGAAGGAATTGATGCAAAATTAGATAAGTTGACAGGCATGAACGTAAAACTAGACGAAGTCGTCTCAGGAATCTCAGGGGTTCATGACAAATTGGACGAGGTATGTGAGGGTTTAAGGCGTCTCACAAACGCCATCATATCACCTCAGGGCCAACGCACCCCATCACCTAGGAGGAGCAATAATTGTTACCTATGTGGGGAAGAGGGTCATTTTGCTCGTGATTGCCAATCGTCTAGGAGTGGCTGGAACGAGGGTCGTAAACAGGAAGAGCGGCACAACAATAAATATGTTTCATTCTTGGAAGAGGACCAGTCTTTAAACAAAGATGGGTCGGCTCAAGAGGCCTAGATTCGACCCATAACTTACCAGGCCAGCAGAGAGTGGTTATACCACCTCCAAGGACACAAAGTCCTTCTCAAGAGTTCAAATCTTATACCCTTCAAATACCAGCACTGGATATTCATCGGGAAGATTGGCCATCCAATCAAACATTTGCAGAAGGTGCACCTGAAATGATAGCACCGGAGGACGAAAAGGCCATGGACGACGGAAAGATGTCGCACGATGAAGACGACGTCTATCAACAGGAGGGAGTTGGTTTAAATTCCCAGCGAGTAGGTGAGGAGGAAGAATTCCCTCAAGAAGAGAATTATTATTCCCCCAGGGAGGGTGAGGCAGACCTACCGGGCACATCCGAGGGTATTGATAAGCAGGAAAGGGAGGAACACGAACAGATAACCATTAGGCAATTACGGTCTGGTTCCATGTTCTGGATCCCGATTCAAGTAGAGAACGTATTGGTGAAAGCAATAGTTGACACAGCGGCAGAGGTCACAATTATTTCTCAAGAGGTTTATCAACAGTTGATACCCTCACCCCCGGTAATAAGACGGATCACACTCAATACCGCGGGAAAATGTATGTGTATTCCAGGAACACTGATAGGGCCAGTTACATTATTAATTGCTGGAGGAACATTTGAAGTAAACATATATGTAGCACCAATTGAAGATAACATGCTATTGGGGCTGGATTTTATGAAACGTCAGGGCATCAGCTTGGCTTTGGCGCAATCTCAAATGATATTAAAGGGACAAATTATTCCTATGCAACTGGGAAGGGAAGATGTACCAGACCCGAACTTCAATCCTTGCATAGCTAAAGTGGCAGTATCCCAACACACGGTCATTCCACCTCGGTCAGTGGCAAACGTCCTGTGTGAACTGGACAATAACATGCCACAATATCTAGTGGAACCCTTGGCTGAGGGAAGGATACCAATAATGCGTACATTGCACCAAAACGGGAAAACCCTACGAATATGTGTGCTTAATATCACAGAAAGGAACCTTACATTGAAAAGACGGATGCATGTGGCCAACGCAGAAGTAGCATGGGAAGTTTTACTCAAGCCTAGGCCAGAGATGACTGTAAGGTCGATAGGGGAAACATCACAGGAAACCCACGACACACTACCCAATCATATGTTAAGCCTGTTACAGGACCTAGAAGAGACCCTGACAGTGGAACAGGTGAGCCAATTGTCTCGTTTGTTACTGACCTATAAGGATATATTTGCAGCAAGTGAATTTGACTTGGGTTCTTTTAATGAAGTGTCACACCACATCGACACAGGCAATGCAAGACCAGTAAAACAGAAAATACGACGAACACCAGCGTGTTTTGCACAGGAGGAAAAGGGACATCTTCAGCGAATGCTTGATGCAGGCATTATCCAACCATCAATGTCTGAGTGGGCGTCGGCGCCAGTATTAGTAAGGAAAAGGGATAGCTCGGTCCGATGGTGCGTGGACTACCGGGAACTAAATTCCCGTACCATAAAGGATGTATACCCGCTTCCACTAGTGGACGAATGTTTGGACACGCTAGCGGGGAACGAATGGTTTAGTAAATTAGACGCCAATTCGGCATATTACCAGATTAACGTGGCAGAGGAAGATCGAAAAAAGACAGCATTTATCACAAAGTATGGTCTTTTTGAGTTTAAGAAAATGGCTTTTGGCCTTTGCAATGCACCAGCTACTTATGCAAGAGTCATGAATCTAGTATTACGAGAATTAAACTGGGAAACTGTACTAGCTTTCTTGGATGACATCTTGGTACTAGGTGAATCCTTTCAGAGTCATCTCTTCAACCTGGAACAAGTCTTTAAACGTTTCAGACAATATGGTCTACGCCTTAAACCACAAAAATGTGCTTTGTTCAAACGGCGGGTTGAATTCTTAGGCAGAATAGTTAGCCGGACAGGGCTGGAACTTGGAGAGGAGGCAATAGAGGCGGTAGTGAAATGGCGCACCCCTAGGTCACCCAAAGATGTGGAAAAATTCCTTGGACTGGCAAATTATCATAGGACTTTTATAAAAGGCTTTGCGGAACTAGCGGC
Organism: Procambarus virginalis; assembly: GCA_020271785.1. Classification (NCBI taxonomy): domain Eukaryota; kingdom Metazoa; phylum Arthropoda; class Malacostraca; order Decapoda; family Cambaridae; genus Procambarus; species Procambarus virginalis. The sequence continues at coordinate 15,513 of WNGS01007145.1, forward strand.
TCCTTTGTATGCATTAACAGGGGCAAACAAATTTATTTGGGACTGTAAACATCAGGAGGCTTTCGATGCTATCAAAACGGCTTTGACTACGGCCCCTGTCTTGGGATTACCCAATGGACAGGATCCTTTTATCCTGGATACTGATGCCTCTGATTGGGCAATAGGTGCCGAGTTGCTGCAGGTTCAGGACGGGCAGGAGAAGGTCATTGCCTATGCTAGTTTTGCATTGACCCCAGAGCAAAGGCGGTATTGCACTACCAGGAAGGAATTGTTGGCCGTTGTGAGGTTTACCAGGCTTTTTCGGCACTATTTACTGGGCCGGCCTTTTATTATCAGGACGGATCATGGCAGTCTGGTCTGGTTGACTAGGTTCAAGAATCCCCAGGGCCAATTAGCTCGTTGGTTAGAAGAACTAAGTCAGTTCGACTTGAAAATACAACACAGGGCCGGAAAGAAACACACCAATGCGGACTCGTTGTCGAGGAAAGGGGACAACCAGCAGCTATGTACACATTTCAGTCATGACATTCCCTTACAAGACTTACCTTGCGGGGGTTGTTCTTATTGTCAAAGGGCACACCAAAACTGGGCAGCTTTCCAAGAAACGGTAGATGACGTGGTCCCACTAGCGACCGGATCATTCGATTGTGCATGTAGTATTCAGGCTCAGGGGACAGTTAGACAAATAAACACCGAGCCTACCACCTTGATAGACTGGTGGTTGGATGACAGCACTTTGGCTGTGTTCCCATGGGATCCGGGGGATACAGATCGAAGCGAAGTTGAGGACAAATCCGGAAAAGGACGGGATGAGCTACCAAACATAGTAAGCATTCGAATTCTCACAAAGGCCACGGGGGACAGATATGGGAGGCCCATACATGAATTGCAGGAGCAAACGGACAAGGACCCAGACATGAGTATGGTGAAAGCATGGGTAGGGGGCCAGCACCCAGCGGAGGGTGACTTATTCGGAGCCAGCCCAGCCATGAAATACTACTGGCTCAACAAAGAGGCTTTTGCTTTGGAAAATGACCTTTGGTGGTGGAATAAGGTAGACCAGGATGGAAGGGCTCAAAAACTGTTGTACATCCCAATAGTTTGAGACTGGAAGTATTGAATTTATGCCACGATATACCCGACATGGGTCATCAAGGCAGGAACCGCACGCTGGAGAGAGTCAAAGCAAAGTATTTTTGGTATGGGCTAACAACTCAGGTTGCGAACTATGTGGCTTCGTGCCATCTCTGTAGTATCAATAAAAAAGCATCCAAATCCAGCAGGCATGAATTACTCAAGTACCATGCAGGGGCACCAATGGAAAGGGTACACTTAGACTTTTTGGGACCATTGCCCAAGACTCAGAAGGGAAATGAATATCTTTTGGTAATGGTGGATCAATTTACAAAATGGATAGAATGTGTGCCATTACCATCCCAAACTGCAGAGGATACGGCAAGAGCGCGCTCGATGGATTCTTCACCCGGTTTGGGTATCCATTCGAAATATTTACTGATCAAGGACGAAATTTTGAGAGTGACTTGTTCACTAAGCTATGCGAGATGATGCATATCCACAAGGCCCGTACCACAGCTTATAGGCCATCAGCAAATGGGCAGGTAGAACGGTACAATAGGACCATCATGGATGCCTTGCGATGTTACGCTAGTTCTCAACAGGATAGTTGGGATGACTACGTCCAACACATAGCTGGGGCAATTAGATCAAGCGTGAATCGACGAACGGGATTCACTCCTAACAGGTTAATGCTTGGCCGAGAAACTAACCAGCCGATAGATCTGATGTATCCCCAGGAGGGATTTCCTATCCAAGACGAAATACCCTATTTAGCGCAGTTGCAACAGAAATAGAAAGGGCACACGAGCTAGCCCGGAAATCTCTCTCATCTACGCAAGAACGGATGAAAAAGGACTACGATCTGAGGGCGCGATTAAAGACCTATGAAAAGGGCGATCTGGTTTACCTGCTGGACACAGCACAAACGAAGGGGCAGTGTAGGAAATTGTCGCCGCAATGGAAAGGACCAGGAATCATCATTCATAAATTTTCATCCTGTTTATTTAGGGTCAAACTTCAGCGTGACCTCATTACAGTGAATCATGATAGACTCAAGAAGTGTAAGGACCGTGTATGCCCAAACTGGGTGATCCAATTTAAACAGCACATGACACAAGTGCCAGAAGCAACATCATTACCTTATCAAGACCTCCACTGCGTATGCAGGCAACCATATGATGGGAAATTTATGGTGCAATGTGATGGGTGTGCCGAATGGTTTCATGGGAGCTGTGTGGGAGCAACCATGGTGAATGTACGTTCTCAGCCGGAGTATATATGTCCGTGGTGTAGGAACGCACGGAGGGAATAATTTCAGTGAGTCACTGTTTGTTGCAGCACTCCATCCCAACACGGCAATGGCTACCAGGGCATCATCATCTGATACTCTGGATACGAGTCAGAAACCCCACGGGCATCAAAGGGACCAGGAAAAATCCGAGGTGTCCCTATCATCTCAAAGTGGGGACTAATAATGAAGTATTCAGCTCTCGCCGATCTGCGGGAGTTCTGCGGATCCGCACAGCCTATGCATTTGCGAGGCTTTACAGGGTCAGGAAACACAGTTAAAAATTGGCTCATGCCCTTCCCAAATACATATTTCAGTCTGGTTGTTGGGGGACGGCCAATGCACCAGCAGATAGATGTACTGAAAGCCATACCAAAAGAGCGATTACTCTTGGAGTCCGCAGCGCCAGTGATGACCACCCCAGGACCGCACTTTCCTACATCATTCGCGTACGTCGGGGACGTGGGGATATGTGTTGCAAAGTGGCTGGACATGGACATAAAACTCCTGGCCACAACTACTACTGAGAACGGCAGGAGGCTGTTCAATATTGTGAAAGACAAAACGTAAGAAAAAAAAAAAAAAAAAAAATATTTGTAGAGTGTAAATGTAGTGTAGGGTAATTGTACAAAGTGTAAACATAATTACCATTACGAATATAGAAAATTAATAAATAAAAATAATAAGTTAATATAATTAAAGGGATGCAGGGAAGTACTTGCATGCCAATAAAATATATAATTTTATACTCATAAGAATAAAATTAAGGATCTTAATATAATATTATAAGTGCACCAGAATAAATAGTGAACCAATTACAATATTCTATTTTCAATTAAAAGCCAGACATTCTGTTTCGTTACCATATACACCATTCTACTCAATGTGAAGCCAGTGGCGGAATGCATCCAAGGAAGGGATAGTTTAAGTTCTATTAATTTCTAATACACCCTTACTTTATAGAGACGGGGGGAGTGTGGAGGGATCCATATTCAAAATGCCGCCAGAGTAACTTTTTAGATTAGCCGCTCCTGATTGGTGGGCGGCAGGTCGACCCCGTGCATCTGCGCATCACCCGCGCGCATGCCTGGAGGCGAGAAGGAGACCAGAGAAGAACCGCACCTGACCGAGAACGGACCTGTTGGTAACGCCCCTGGACTGTGGTTATCCAGTACCCCATATTGGCCAGATATCTTGGACCTCGCCCATCCTCCCCTAGAAGCCATCGTATTGCTTCAATCACCCTGGGAGAAGACTTCAGGCTAAAGGTGAGCCGCTGTTTCCCCGTTTTT
>WNGS01007146.1:0-12107 GCA_020271785.1 Procambarus virginalis
ATCTGTCCACCCTCACTCATTTGTTTCATCACAGAAAATGTCTATAAGAAGATTTTACCACAGTAGCTCAGGTAATCACGCTTACACCTTTAAATTAATGTACAAAGATACGAGTGCCCAAATAGTGAACGAAAATTATGGAAACTCAGTTGTTCACTTGTGTGGATCAATCTGGCTGGTGTTTGGCTAGTATGCTTTACTCATTGTGTGGACCATTCTGGCTGGTGTTTGGTTCATATGGTTCACTGTTGTGTGATCCAACTTGTCTATAGAAGGAATTATTAATTGTAATCATGTGATAGAATGAGAAAGTTTTCCACCACTGTGAACTCTGTCCCAAAATCGTAAGCTTGTGGACCACTTATGGTCCACTTGTGTGGTCCACTTGTGTGGTCCACTTGTGTGATCCACCCTGTCATATGAGAGAATTATTCAGCCCTCCTCCCGTCCTCCAAACAAAGATCCAAAAGTGATTCCATGCACCCGCCCAAACCCCCTGTTTATGAATGAAAAGCGGTTTACACACGACTCACAACTGCTGACTTTCGAACATATCCGGAACAAGTGCTTCACTGACGAATTTTGTTCGAACCACAACGCTGTGAATGCTTCACCCACGTACTACAAATACAAATAATCGCCAACAGAACCTAAACACCTGACCTAACCTAACCTATGCCTATTTATACACAATATGCTAATATATTATAATATTAATTTATACTTGAGAAAATTCCCGTTTTGAATGAACAGCATGTTAAAATTTATGAATGCGTCTGTGGGGTTGACCGCTGAATGTAATGGACTTGAGTCGAGGATGGGTTGAATTATTAATTGTAATCTGTGATAGAATGGGAAAGTTTTCCACCAGTCAATGAACTCTGTCTGGACATCGTAAGCAAATCCGAACATCCCCCGCTTCGGCCAACCATTGTTCGTTGAACCGGGTGAGTAAATCCGGCCTGAAAAGTGTGCGAACTAGCCGGAGATTCGTTGAATCGGGGTACGTTGAATCGAGGTTGTACTGTAGTTTCATAAGAAAGAAGCTATGTTCAGTGTAAACATGCTGATTTTGGATTGTCCATAAACATTACACAAAATCCATCTTTAGCAGCATTTTCTAAAGATGAAACTAAAGCTAAGCCAAACTAAACACACAAGCTTTTTTTAGTCATTGTTAATTATTTAATTAATCATGAGCTGTTAAATAATTGTCATGACAGTCTAGTTGGTTGTATAATCATTATTATCTTGGCTAAGCACATCCAGTTCAAAAACTGGAAAATGTAATGATGAAGCTGTACATATGTTTCATAAATTTTAATTATTAATTTTTCATGCTTTAGTAAATTGTTGAAAAGTACAGAGGACCACTTGCTTTGCGAACCCCTCAGGAATGAGACCTGTCAGTTACCATGTAAGTTCTTAAGCAAGAAATGTAGGAAAAAATACAGTAAATGAGAAATGTAGGTGTTACGGCCACAATGGGTCGCAACCGGGTTCTTTGCTGGAGGAACCAAAGTACTTGTATCCGACCCCAAGTTAGTAGTGGCTTTCAAGGAGTGAGCTTGGTAATGCAAGTAAAACACAATGGGGAGTTGCCAGGAATACAACACTTCATCAATTATCAATATATTCACATATAATCACTTCCCCATCACCTTAAATATAATCATAAAGGAAGTATTACTACACTGATATATACGCAAGTGTCGCTCTCATAGGACACTAAGCGCTCCTCGATGCTCATACGATGCAGCCTTGTCAACTTCCGTGATTCTTCAACACACAGTACTGTCCTCGACCAGTACTGGGAAACACCAACGAGTCTACCCTAGCCATGGGCCAGCCTATACACAGTCTCACTAGGTGCTCCTCGTGAACGCCCACAATCACTCTCCAGCGTGGTGCTGGCAGAGAACATCAGCCTCGTGCTGCTGGGCCTCTTCACGAACAAATACAAGAGTAGCGAACCCCTGGCAGGAGCTTCTTGCAACTAGCTAGTTACACTCCTCCGTAGCACCTTAATGTCAGTCGTCTCTTCCTCTAGCCAGATACGTCAAATTCTGTCACTGCCACTTCACAGGCAGACAGCAGATACTACACAGTTCCTCTTCGGCGGCGGCTCACTGCTCACGTAAAGCAGAATGGAGTAGAGAGCTATAGGCTGCCCTGGGTAGACTGACTGTCCTCGTGCCACAGCAGCCCTACGTCGCCTCTGTGGATACAGACACGTCATCAGTAAACTGGCCAGTACTTGGGACACTAGGAAATACCACTTATGGACTCTGACATAAACATACAACTCCTTCTATGCTGATTTTCTAGGTGCCACCTCACCAGAGGTCAGCAACAGCTACCTCTTGAGCTGACCAGGGCAGGAATCTAGCGCCTCTTGCAGGTATCATCCTGCCACCACCAGATGGCGTCGTCCATTTTGTGGGGGGTTTTGGGAGCAGACTCACAGATGGCATTGACGTCGCTGCTCCATGCTCCAATGATGGAGTCGGGTTCGTAACAGTAGGGGAAAATCTAAGGAAAGAAATCGACAGGTTCATAGCATAAATGCAACATTATTTTGTCTGTACCCATCAATAAAAGAAGTTCTGATCCACTTATATTGATGGTGTTGGGTTGACTGAAGTGGAGAATACTGGTGATAAGGTAACCTCAGATGTTGATGCATTTGGGTCAATATGTGATGAGTCAGGTGCAGATGATGCAATGCAAGCTTTCTTGGAATCCTTTGCAAAAGACTCTTTAACCCTTAAATGGCGCATGGCTATATACCATTTGACACCCACAGGCGCATAAAAAAAAAAACTTTTTTCTTCCTAACCTGTTAAGTCGTGTTCCCTGATCACGGGAAAAATAAAAAACAAATCAATTGTACTTACCGGCGATGTAATTGAGCCAAGAAGATGGATGATGACATCACAGTTTGCATGTTCGCTTATGCATGGTGCGTCCTGGAGGCATCGCGCGCGGTCTTCAAGCAGCCAGAGTTGCCACGAATTTATTTTCGCGTCATTATTTACAGTGTCTACGTGTGTATTCTTTGCAATATTAGTCACTAATTGTGTTGCACATAATGTTACTTGACAGATACTGTCAATATATGTTGCATACATCGAGCATACACATGCGCACACAGACGTTTTCCATTACAGCATTATATTATGTACAGTAATCACAATGTTATTTTATATGTACACACTAGCATGCACTATGTACAGGTTTTCCACTATTATTGCACATTTAGAAATCTTGGAGTGGTAGTTGTTGAAGCAGTCGACAGCACACAATGCAACTCCACACCCTTTACACCATGTTTGCACCATTTTACGTTTCTGTTCTCTTCGTTTTGTTGTTTTACATACTATGCATGCACGTTGGTCTATTGCACGCTTTCCACCTGGTGGCAAATTCTTTAGTCTGTGTTGCTGAAAGGCCTCTATGTGAGCGAGCCTGGGTGTTGCATCATGCTGCAACACTGGGTTCATGATTAGTCTTCGTATGCCAGGGACTTCTTGACCAAACTTTGCTAATAACTGTGTTGCAAGTGTAAAAGCAAATGAACGTAAAATGGGTTTACGTCCAGTTTTCACCAGATACAAATTATAGCAGTTCAACATGCTCATGTCAACAAGGTGGAAAAACACTTTTTTCGTCCACTTCAATGTTTTCCGCACACACTCGATAGTGCCAATCATCATGTCAGCCTTATCAATCAAACGCATGTTGAGATTGTAGTCAAGAACACAAGTAGTCAAGTTTCGAGCGGGAAGATCGTGCCTCTCACAGCTACTTGAGCACTACGACAAAGTCACTGAGGCATTAGAAGAAAAACAGAATGCTGATGTGATATACACGGACTTCGCAAAGGCTTTCGATAAATGTGACCATGGCGTGATAGCACACAAAATGAAGTCAATGGGAATAACCGGTAAAGTAGGACGCTGGATACTCAGTTTTCTGTCAAACAGGACTCAGCGAGTAACGGTCAACCATATAAAATCTAGTCCAAGTGCAGTTAAAAGCTCTGTACCTCAGGGTACAGTCCTTGCACCGCTGCTTTTCCTTATTCTCATATCAGATATAGACAAAAATACAAGTCACAGCTTCGTATCATCCTTTGCAGATGACACAAAAATCAGTATGAAAATTACCTCGGCTGAAGACATTGAAAAACTTCAAGCTGATATTAATAAAGTTTTCGACTGGGCATCAGAAAATAACATGATGTTTAACAGTGATAAATTCCAGGTACTCAGGTACGGTAAAAATGAGGACCTTAAACATAATACAGAGTACAAAACACAATCAAATGTACCCATAGTAGGAAAACAGCATGTAAAGGATTTGGGAATACTGTAATAATGTCTGACGACCTAACGTTTAAGGAGCATAACCAAGCAAATATTGCGACAGCCAGAAAAATGATAGGATGGATTACGAGAACTTTCAAATCCAGGGATCCCATCACAATGGTTGTACTCTTCAAGTCACTTGTGTTGTCCCGTCTTGAGTACTGCTCAGTACTCACTTCCCCCTTCAGAGCAGGAGAGATTGCTGAAATAGAGGGAATACAGAGAACATATACGGCACGCATAGACGCAATAAAGCACCTAAATTATTGGGATCGTCTCAAAGCTCTCCAAATGTACTCACTAGAAAGAAGACGAGAGAGATATCAAATAATATACACCTGGAAGATACTGGAGGGCCAAGTACCAAATCTACACAGTAAAATAACAACGTACTGGAGTGAACGATATGGAAGAAAATGCAGAATAGAACCAGTGAAGAGCAGAGGTGCCATAGGCACAATCAGAGAACACTGTATAAACATCAGAGGTCCACGGTTGTTCAACGTCCTCCCAGCAAGCATAAAAAATATTGCCGGAACAACCGTGGACATCTTCAAGAGGAAACTAGATTTATTCCTCCAAGGAGTGCAGGACCAACCGGGCTGTGGTGGGTATGTGGGCCTGCGGGCCGCTCCAAGCAACAGCCTAGTGGACCAAACTCTCACAAGTCAAGCCTGGCCTCGGGCCGGCTTGGGGAGTAGAAGAACTCCCAGAACCCCATCAACCAGGTATCAACCAGGTATCACAATCTGGCTTATATACTGGTTCTCTCGTTACACGGTGCACCTTGCCACTGTTCAACATTGTACCCTCATGAACGGTTGTCAGCAGGTTCACTTCTCTTGTCTTTCCACCGTACCGAGAGTATTTGATCACATTTCCGTACCTGGCACTCACCAACTGCAAGTCCACCGTCAAACACTGGCATTTCCCTTCTTCGTGCCTTTACTGTGCCAACCAACCCGGTTCTATTTTCAATTAAAAACTTAGCTAGCAATGGACTAGTGTAGTAATTATCTGTGTATAGGATGTGGCCCTTGTTCATCCAAGGTGCCATCAGTGACTTCACCACACTACCCGAGAAACCATGTTCGTCATTACCAGGAATGTCTACATCGCTAGCTGAATACAGAATCATGTGTAACACGTATCCTGTTTCACAGTCACACAGTACAAAGAATTTCAATCCAATCTGTTTCGTTTGGAGGGAATATACTGTATGAATGAAACACGTCCTTTGAAAAGTACAAGGGATTCGTCAATCACCAGCTTCTGTGCTGGTACGTAAAAATCTTTGAATTTTCCAATCACTTCATTCATATAGTGCCTCACTCGCCAAAGTCTATCACCCTCTGTCCGGTCCTCATTACTTGCAAAATGCAGACCTGAGGAGTATCTGAAATCTGTCTCGGGACATATATTTCCTGAAGAAAGGTGTTGGAATAGTCAGATCTTTGCTCCAGTAATCTGTGAGAGCGTGTTTGACACAGTGTTTCATCAACATACATATCACTAGAAACACATACATTTCACCTACGTTGGTGTTTTTCCAACGTTGCAGTCGTGAAAACTGTTATCTCTCTTCTAATGAGATGAGGCGCATGAAGGTTCGTTTGGTGTACAATATATTCCATGAGCGGCTCATCATAGAATGCTGTAAAATAATCACATTCACTCATATCCTCTCCATTATCAGGGAAAGCTCTGTAATCCCAACGTCTTTATTGTCAAAGACAGGAATTCGGGGAATAAAACCAGTACCATCACTCCACACTAGTACACCTGGTGTCCTGCGAGACGCAGGGGCGCAACAGGGGCACTACGGCGAGGAAGCAACGCACCCCGTGGACCAGGAGCTGAAGCCCGTCTACGCACAGTACGGCCGCTACGTGCACGTGAGGTAGAAGCACGTGAACATGAGGCTCTTGGTGCCTCATATTGTTCCATGCGGTGGCGCTTGGCTGGGCGAGACGCTGCTGACGCGACAAAATCTCGCCCAGTAACACCACTGGTACTGGCACCAGGCTCGGTAACACTATGTTCTGATTCCACTTCACTAAAACCAGAAAAAGAGTCACCTTCCTCTGACTCGTCACCAAAAATATCCTCAGACGCTAAATAAGCACAGAAACTGTGTGGCCGAGGGTGAATTGGGGTAGACACTGGGCGAGGTGGCATGGGTGAGCATATAGGCCTCGCCATGGGAGGCGGCTGTATCTCATTTTCACTGTCCGTGCTATCTTCATCGGTCAATTGTGTGTAGTCTTTATCTATATCAGAGTAATCAAAGTCACTTTCCTCACCATCGGAAATAATTCACTGGTTATTTGCTCTTGGGTGAGCGATTGCGTGGGGCGTGCCTGGGAAGCGTTCGGCCATGCGCTCGACATGGTGGCTGCTGGGTAACTGAGGCCTCCCACGCGATAGTAGCGTGAGCTGGATTTTTTTCAAAATGGCGGCTGTTTACTATAGCCCCTGGGTAGCGTTTGGGGACCCCTATACCCTGCGGGCCTTTCAAATCGTGCGCGGTAGTCCAAAGCATCATATGATGTGATGCGCAATTTACTGCAAGTCGGGCAATGCATCATATGATGCGATGCACAATTTAAGGGTTAATTGACATTTGTTTCATTCCCTTTGATCTTGTTTTCAAAAACTTCATATACAAATTGTACTGGTCAGTCAGGCATTCAATCACAAGTCAGTCAGTCATAATCAGTCAAAGGCTGTTATGCATTCACAGTTGTGGTAGCAACCAGTCACAGTTTATAAACAACACAAGTCTGATGTTTACAGAACACTAACATGTACTCTCACAAACCTAATGTTCTTTCTTGTATATAAGTAAGTTAGGGCAGTCAGTCAGTCAGGACAGTCTGCCTCCAAGGTCACCATCTGGTAGGAAGGTAGCCGCAAATCTGAACCGTATTAATAACTGTCTACAAGCGCCTGTGCAACACTGTAAAGGTGTTTTGTTTAGTTTGGGTTTAATATATACATAGAGATACATGAGTCACAGACAAGGATTTGAGAGGCCCCAGTCTGTCGGCCTGAAAGTCATACTTCTAGGGTGTTAATGACCACCAAGTGACCAAGGTCAGGTCGTGTGAAGTTGACCAGGTTTCTGCTAATCTGATAATTGTAGCCTGATAGCCTTCAAACATGCCGACATTTAAGGAGTGGCTTGGTAGAGAGCCTGGGGCTATCTACTTGTGGGTGGAGTTAGCTACTAGGTTTCCCAGTATATACTCAGGGAGCTGTAGATAGGGAGGTTAGCAATAGGAGAACAGCCAGCAGAGCAAAACAGAGGACAGCCGCCGAGATAGGGTGTCGGCCGGACGGGGGTTGACGTTGCTTGACAACTGCAGACCCTCCCTCGCCCTCTCTATTCAACTTACTCAGTCCTCGGTGAGTGAATGTGACGGTGACTTAGTCGTGTTTACAAGTGTTGTGTGATGATCAGGGGCTGACAGTTGTAGGGTTCTCGAATTCTTGGGTAATGACTCACTTTGTATATTAATCTTGAATATTAAGTTGAATTGCTTAAATTATGATAGTTTTCATGTGAAAGATAATTGATGAATTTATTGTTTAACACTTTCGCGCACTGAGGTTAAGGAAAAAAACTTGGGCTTATGCCCTGGCGCTTCGCACAGCCAAGCGGTGAGACCGAAAAGTGTATACTCTTTTTACTCTCCTCACACTAATTGTAGGCGTACGTATTNTCACACCCAAAAGTGACTCGAACCCATACTCCCAGGAGCAACGCAACTGGTATGTACAGGGATGCCTTAAACCACTTGACCATCACGACGGACATAAGGAAGTGATAGCCGAGGCTATATGAACCACTTCCCCGCCGGCACCTGGATGGTTATCTTGGCATAGCATTTTATCAAATCACCTCATTTTTTGGGGCAACACGTGGGGAACACAAATGCAAACAAGCTGAATGGTCCCCAGGACTAGATACAACTGAAACCCCACCCCAATTCTGGGGTGTGAGTTTTCAGTTGTATCTAGTCCTGGGGACCATTCAGGCTGTTTGCATTTGTGTTCCTCACGTGTTGCCCCAAAAAATGAGGTGATTGATAAAATGCTATGCCCAAGATAACCATCCAGGTGCGGCGGGGAAGTGGTTCATATAGCCTCGGCTATCACTTCCTTATGTCCGGTCGTGATGGTCAAGTGGTTTAAGGATCCCTGTACATACCAGTGCGTTGCTCCTGGGAGATGGGTTCGAGTCACTTCTGGGTGTGGTTTCAGTTGTATCTAGTCCTGGGGACCATTCAGGCTTGTTTGCATATATATATATATATATATATATATATATATATATATATATATAATATATAATATATATGCAGAGATAATATTAATAAAATCATTAAAATCGTGCAGTGTACTCTATGTTTTAAAATATATCACTTTGAAAACCGTACCAGTCACTAAAAACACCAATGCAAATGCGCTACTTTTAGACGGTCAGCCCGCTACTTTAGCAGTTCAGATGTGGCAACCGTGCACTGTAGTGAACTTTGTACACAAGCATTATAGAGGAGACGATGGCTGCTGTAGCCGGCTGCTGCCCACTTTCTCTAGGGTATCTCGCCCCTTCGCCTTCGCGCCATAGGTTTGATGATGTTGAATCTTAACTATGATTAAGTTATTATATATATATAATAGATGTAATCAATCGGACAGATGTAATAGGACCCATTATCACCACACCAGAAATAAATATCTCTTTGATATCCCCAGAGTCAAACTTAATCTGTGTAAACACTCTATGCAAATAAAGGGACCCAGTCTATGGAAGTCACTCCCTATTGAATTGAAAAGCTGTCCAACTTTTGCGTCATTCAAAAACAATACTAAAAAGTACCTAATTTCATCTTCATAGTGTTTTACCTTTTGCTTTAAAATTGCACTGTATCTATTACTACCCAATCTCCCAATCTTTATGTACCCAATCTCCCAATCTTTATGTACCCAATCTGAACATCTTTACCATTGTGATCATTGCTGTCTTCTTATATGTGCTGTCAATCTGCTGTATGGTGCCTATTAATCTTGTTTAAATTACCAATCAAGCTGTCAGTGTAATCAATCAGAGCTTTAATATACCAATGTGCTTTAATATACTAACTAATCTCTCTCATCTCATTTTTTTTCTTGCAATGTATTTATCATTTTATTAATTCTGCTAGAATTTACCTACTTAAAATTATCTGTTAGATTAAGTACCTGCCCGAAATGCTGCGCGTACTAGTGGCTTTACAAGATTGTAAATACTATGCTATGGATTCTCACAAACCCAATGTACCATCTTGTATATAAATAAATAAATAAATAAAGGGTTTACAATAACAGCAAAACTCAGGTTGACATGTAGGATGAGGAAATAATTTACCTGCGGGCCACCAACAGTTTAGTCAGTTACAGACCCGCTCCTGTTCCAGGTTTTATTTTATTTGAATTTATTTAATTTTATTTATATATACAAGAGTTCATACATTCTTGTAAAGCCACTAGCACACTTGACGTTTCGGGCAAGTCCTTAATCATAATTTTCCCACGGAATACGACCCGCCAAATCGTTTAACAACCAGGTATCCATTCACTGCTGAGTGAACAGAGGCTACAGTTAAGGATTGGTGCCCAGTCAATCCTCCCCGGCCAGGATACGAACCCAGGCCAAAGTGCTTGCGAAGCGTGGGGTGAGTGTCTTACCACTGCACCACGGGGACTGCTGTGTAATGTAAGTCCACTAAGAGCTCACCATAGTCCCTGCTACTTGGAACATTTGGCCAAACGTGCTACATCAAAACCACAAGTTGACATTGAAAATGTTTTAACAATGAGACAAATAAGAAACAAAATTATAAATATTCAGGCACAGGCAGAAGTGGTGAGGAGAGGTATAATGTATGAAGGAAGTCAAACCTTGCAACACAACATGTGGGCGAGTCAAAACACCCATTTCATTCATAGTAAAACGAGAAATTATTGGAGTGACTTTGTACACGGGGCCTGACAGCTGAGTGGACAGTGCTCTGAATTCATAGTCCCGAGGTTCAAGGTTCGATTCCCGGAGGAGGCGGAAACAAATGGGCAGAGTTTCCTTCACCCTGATGTACCTGTTCACCTAGCAATTAATAGGAACCTGGGAGTTAGACAGCTGCTACGGACTGCTTTCTGGGGGGGGGGGGGGGTGTAATAAAAAGGAGGCCTAGTCAAGGACCGGGATGCCAAGCCCCGAAATAATCTCAAGATAACCACATGCAGCTCAGGCTAGGGTAAAGATATTACTGGGAATATGGAATGGATGTTAATGAGAATGAAACGAAGTGTAAACTATGTGTTATGTTAAGGTCTCACACCCTCACCCATTATGTTCTTGATTGCCCATTGATTAAGGTACTGTATATAGAAACACCGAGATAAGGACTGTTCCTGAACAATTAGCCTGGATGTGGCACAACGGAAAGATTGATGATATTCTGGAGAGATGTAAGAATTTTGCTCCAAGATTGTAACTTTGTTGAATTATCTGAATGTGTATTGCAAATGGTCTGTGTACCTTGTCATAAAAGTATCTATGTGTACATCTGGTAACATACTACATGTGTAAAGGAAGAAATGTACAATACAGTACTGTATATGTTTATCACTCAGAATGTTCGGTAATATGCTTATTGTTTGTAATGTGTGTGTGTGTGTGTGTGTGTGTAATTACCTAAGTGTAATTACCTAAGTGTAGTTACAGGATGAGAGCTACGCTCGTGGTGTCCCGTCTTCCCAGCACTCTTTGTCATATAACGCTTTGAAACTACTGACGGTCTTGGCCTCCACCACCTTCTCCCCCAACTTGTTCCAACCGTCTACCACTCTGTTTGCGAAAGTGAATATTCTTATATTTCTTCGGCATCCGTGTTTAGCTAGTTTATATCTATGACCTCTTGTTCTTAACGTTCCAGGTCTCAGGAAATCTTCCCTATCGATTTTATCAATTCCTGTTACTATTTTGTATGTAGTGATCATATCACCTCTTTTTCTTCTGTCTTCTAGTTTTGGCATATTTAATGCCTCTAACCTCTCCTCGTAGCTCTTGCCCTTCAGTTCTGGGCCACTTAGTAGCATGTCTTTGCACCTTTTCCAGTTTGTTGATGTGCTTCTTAAGATATGGGCACCACACAACCGCTGCATATTCTAGCTTTGGCCTAACAAAAGTCGTGAACAATTTCTTTAGTATATCGCCATCCATGTATTTAAACACAATTCTGAAGTGAAAGCGTGGCATAGGCTCCTCGCACAATATTCTTTATGTGTCCTCAGGTGATAGTTTTATATCTAGAACCACCCCTAGATCTCTTTCTTTATCAGAATTCTAAAGATTTCTCACATAATATATAGGTTGTGTGATTCTATGTTCTCCTATTCCACATTGCATAAACATGGCATTATTAACATTGAATTCCTTTGCCAAGTGGCGCTCCATGTTCTTATTTTTTCCAGGTCATCTTGAAGGGCATGACAATCATCTAAGTTTCTTATCCTTCCTATTATCTTAGCATCATCAGCAAACATGTTCATATAATTCTGTATACCACTGGTAGATCATTTATGTAGACAATGAACATCACTGGTGCAAGAACTGAACCCTGTGGTACTCCGCTTGTGACATTTCTCCAGTTCGATACATTGCCTCTGATCACTGCCCTCATTTTTCTATCA
>WNGS01007147.1:0-16484 GCA_020271785.1 Procambarus virginalis
ATGAGGAGACGAGAAGATTCCTAAGGGAAATACCTTGGGACACAGACCTCAGAGCTAAGTCTGTACAAGATATGATGGACTATGTCACCAAAAAGTGTCAGGAGGCAGTAAACAGGTTAATCCCGGCCCAAAGGGATAAATCCGAGATGCAAGAGAAGAATCCGTGGTATAATAGGGCATGTATGGAAGCAAAGAAACTGAACAAATGGGCATGGAGGAACTTCCAGAATAACAGAACACCGAAATCAGAGATAGATACCACAGAACCAGGAATGAGTATGTCAGGGTGAGAAAAGAAGCAGAGAAAAGTTATGAAAATGATATAGCAAACAAAGCCAAGACCGAACCAAAGCTACTCCACAGTCACACCAGAAGGAAAACAACAGTGAAAGAACAGGTAGTGAAACTTAGAACAGGCGAGGACAGGTATACAGAGAATGACAAAGAAGTGTGTGAATAACTCAACAAGAGGTTCCAGGAGGTAGTCACAACAGAACAAGGTGAGGTCACTGTGATAGGAGAAAGGGAAGTAAACCAGGCGGCCTTGGAAGGGTTCGAAATTACGAGAGAGGAGGTCAAGAGACACCTGCTGGATCTGGATGTTAGAAAGGCTGTTGGTCCAGACGGGATCTCGCCATGGGTACTGAAAGAGTGTGCAGAGGCACTTTCTTCTCTTGCTTCTTGGATTTTTCCTTTGGGCCGGTATGTAGCTGCTTACTGCCTCCTGACACACTTGGGTGACATAGTCCATCATATCTTGTACAGACTTAGCTCTGAGGTCTGTGTCCCAAGGTATTTCCCTTAGGAAGCCTCTCATCTCCTCATAATTCCCCTTTCGGTATGCCAGCCTTTTGTTTCCTAGTTCTTTTTGGGGGAGATAATTCCTAGCTCTACCAGGTACTAGTGGGAAGGTTATGAGAGGGTGTGGACCATATGGTTGGGAGGCCGTGTGTGTACTGTTGGTGCTCTAGTAGGAGGGGGTGAGGGTGAGAGAATGGGGGGGGGAGAGTTGTCTCGGTGTAGGAGGAGTTGTTTTTTTCACACTTGGGTGTCAGATACTAGGTCCCACATGAGCCGCACATTTCCCTTGAGATTCGTTTCCGTTTGTTAACTTATATCCAAGACTAACTATTAAAAAGCAATAACACTGTACACCGATTGACTGACTGACTTTGTGAGAGGCGTTACCTGACCGCTAATTCAAAACATCCCACAGCACAAACAGGTGTTAAGTACTGTTGACAGTGGTGTGTAGGCCTGCTGTCTCCATCCACGCCGCTGCCAGGCGTAGGTCCCTCCAACTTGTTGTTATATATCACCAGTACTCTGCTCCTTGTTCCTCTTAGCACCGATATAGTTCAATGCCACACGTTTAGAATCACTTCTTCACTATCCTATTCACTATTTGTTATGATCTTCACTATCACATCTAGTTGTGTACACTCTGACCATGCAGTGGCCCACGTGCTTGTCCTGGCACAGATGTCGTACCCCTGATCTTGTCTAATATGCACTATCGGACACTATCCATAAGTCTTCTAGTTCAAATGGTGTGTTGCACTTTGTATTATCATTGAACACCGAATTTCCCGTGTATCCCTCTGATGTCCCGAGATATAAAGCCTTATTGGCAAGCGTGACGTGACCACCTCCCTCACCCTCGAGAAACCACTTATGTGTGTGTGTATTCACTTAGTTGTATTCACTTAGTTGTATTTTACGGGGGTTGAGCTTTGCTCTTTCGGCCGCCTCTCAACTGTCAATCACTGTTTACTAACTACACTAACTACTTTTTTTCACCACACACACACACACACACACCCCAGGAAGCAGCCCGTGACAGCTGACTAACTCCCAGGTACCTATTTACTGCTAGGTAACAGGGGCATTCAGGGTGAAAGAAACTTTGCCCATTTGTTTCTGCCGGGTGCGGGAATCGAACCCGCGCCACAGAATTACGAATCCTGCGCACTATCCACCAGGCTACCTGGCCCCCGACTGTGTGTGTGTGTGTGTGTGTGTGTGTGTGTGTGTGTGTGTGTGTGTGTGTGTGTGTAACGACATAACGACATAACGTCTGTCCTCGTCAGGACCTGCTCCACCATGGACAGGAGCCACGAGGTGTGCAATATTAACATTAAGCAATTCGCAGCGAAGGCAGGTTCTAGCGGAGTTAAAGCGTGGGGCCATATTGCAAGTTTTCTGTGGGTCCTTGTTAATGTGAGCACCACCAACAAGCAGGAGACTCACTCATCCGAAGAGGGAAAAAGATGGGCAGGGAGTGGTGTATTACCTCTGTGTAAACATGTGAGACAAAGATACCTGCTTGCTTGATACCTGCTTGATGGGGTTCTGGGAGTTCTTCTACTCCCCAAGCCCGGCCCGAGGCCAGGCACGACTTGTGAGAGTTTGATCCACCAGGCTGTTGTTTGGAGCGGCCCACAGAGCCACATACCCACCACAGCCCGGCTGATCCGGGACTTCTCTTAGGAAACAGTCCAGTTTTCTCTTGAAGATGTCCACGGTTGTTCCGGCAATATTTCTTATAGTCGCTGGGAGGATCGAGAGTCTGGGTGTTATGTCGTGACCATGGAGCTAGGGGATGTCTTGGAGGTTAAAGGAGTATACTACTCAACTCTTTAACATGCCAAACTACTCAGCAATTCACAACTGTCGACCAATACAGAGAGGTGGTGGTACTGCTCTTTACTACCACTAAGAACTGACATGCATAAAAGTAATTAGAACTAGAGACTCCTGTGGGGAGTATATGTTTGCCTGTTTCAGAGTCAAGGGTAGCGAGCCTGTCCTGACTGTGGGAGCAGTCTATAGAATTCCTAACACTGATGTGTCTGAATTCAACTCTAACCTTAGAAATCTAATACTAGAGAACAGACTGAACAAAAAAACAACAAATAATTTAGGGGGATTTTAATATTAACCTCTACGAGCCTGATAACTCTCCTGCTGCTAGTTTCCTCAACTGTATGAATTCCTGCTTCCTCACACCCGTAATCACTAGACCTACTAGAATCACTGACAGTACTGCCTCTGCTCTTGATCACATCTGGACTAACATAACCTCTCCACTTACTTCAGGGATAATCATTGATAGGACCACAGACCATTACCCCACATTTATTCTAACCAACATTAACAAACCACCTCTAGATACAAGGAAGATAAACTTTAGGCTGCACAATGAAACTTCTATAAGCAATTTTATTGCTGCTGCTGCTAATATCAACTGGGAGGCTGAATTAGGTAACATAGGGAACATCAACCTAGCAGTGCAATCATTTCTTCAGAAAACTCTGAGCCTTTATAACACCCACTGTCCTATGCTAACTAAGCAAGTCACAACTAAAACGCCAAACAATCCCTGGCTTACAAAGGGAATACTTAAATCTATTAATAAAAAACATGACCTTGAGAAGAAGTATAGATTAGGAGTCGTCTCTAAAGAAGTTCCAAACACTTACTCATCAATGCTGTCTAAAATAATTAAAAGAGTCAAAATAAAATACTACAAAAATAAATTTAACCAAATTAAGGGCAAAATTAAGAAAACATGGAGCACTATTTCTCAAATATTACGATAAAAAAAAAATTGAATAAAAAAACTAATGTTCCTATCCAATGACGATGGTGTGCTTTTAACCTCTGACACTGCTACTAAATTCAATAAACTCTTCTCATCCATTAAGGCATCCCTTGCTAATGATATTCCACCCTCCCTAACTAATGTTAAGGACTACCCTAACAGGAAACTATCCAGAGTCTCTGTACCAAACTCCCGTTAATTCCACTGATGCTAATTCAAACAAAAAATAAAAAATCAAATGTTTATTCAGGTAAAGTACAACATACAGAGATTTTACAAAAATGTATAGATTTATAGATAGAGCTAGTACATACAATGCCTAAACCTACTATTACGCAAAGCGTTTCGGGCAGGAAAACCATTAAAGACTAAACTTAATACTAATTCAGATGAAAGTATAAAATGTGTTGAGAACAAATAAAAATAAAACGGAGGGAGCATGGCAGAAAAAGCAGCACAAATACAATTAGGTCGACAAACAGCGATTGTTTAAAAAAATAGCAGACATGGGTTGACAATATAGGGGTAAGGTAGGTTACAGGGAATTTATTAGGTAGTGTTTCGTTTTTATCTTAAACTGGTTGAGAGAGGTACAGTCTTTAACATGGTTGGGAAGGTCATTCCACATTCTGGGTCCCTTGATTTGTAGAGCATTTCTAGTTTGATTAAGTCGTACTCTTGGAATATCAAAATGGTATTTGTTTCTGGTGTGGTGCTCATGGGCTCTGTTACAACCTTCAATGAAGCTTTTGAGGTCAAGATTGGCATTACAGTACAGCGTTATATATATATATATATATATATATATATATATATATATATATATATATATATATATATATATATATATATATATATATATATATATATATATATATATATATGCGCCTATACTTGCATGAACCATAAGTGAAGATTAACAATCTTTGGACAACACCCACCAGTGGAACTCGAACCCAGAAAGCACAACCACCTTCCAGTAGCTGTCATAACTAGTACGCCTTAACGCACTACACCACATCAGACCCTTAAATAAAGAATCAGAGATTTCGAGGTATTTACCTCAAGGTATTTACCTAGTTATGACAACAAATGTGTAAATATTTCATTCAAAATGATCTGCTACCTGAAATTTTAGCCAAATATCCCCAGTTTGCTAACTGTAGGTAGTAACTGAGTGATTGTAACCTATCCACCGCTGCCCACTGGATGGGGGGCGGTGTGCAGGACAAACATATAAATTGTGACACTAGCTCTCCACATATGTCAGTTGCTTAATTTAGAACCTGTACTTGAGGTCGATCTCGAACCCATTGTTGATGTGACGACTTATATTGAATTTTGTAACTAGCTCATCAAGATTGTAACTTGCTTAGCTAAATGAATTGTGGGGTTCAGTCCCTGAGCCCATTATGTGCCTCTGTAACCCTTTCCACTACCGCCCACAAGATGGGTATGGGGTGCATAATAATGAACTAAATTAAACTAAAAACATCTGGTATGTTAGATTAAGGTCCTGCCCGAAACGTTATGCGTGTTAGTAGCTTGGCATGATTATATAGCTATCACTCTAATGTAACCTCATCAACCCAGTGTACCTTCTTGTAAATAATATATTATTATTATTATTATTATTATTATCAGTATTATTATCTCGGAACAGAGAAAACAGCAGAGTGTCCGGTTAATGTGCACTAAAACAAGTAAAAGAAAACTTTTGCTTCAACGTTTCAAAGAAAACGCTGAACTCCACTGCTAACTGAGGGGTAGACTACTTCCAAATCTATTTACCCTACCAGCTTCATTTCAGTTCTTCGTGAGCTCGTCTGTGTAATTATGTACTATTTTGTTTACGGCTATCGGTCGTGGGAAGAAACACACGACTAAGTGAAGTAAAGATGCAATAAAGGTACACTTAAATTGTCATCAGAAGGGAGGCAGGTAACTCATTATTTCTCGACCTGCTTAACAACTCGTATACTCGAGTTGGTTGAGCTCCTCTTTCTTCCCCTTGTTAGAGCCGACAGTGACGCCAAGGTACCGATAGTGGTCAACCCATTCAAGTGTTACACCATTAATTTCCAGTTCTTCCTTTGCTTCCCCCCCCCCCCCCGCTTGTGATGGGAGTGTGCTTTTGTCTTGTTTATGGAGAATGTGAAACCCAGCTCAATATATTTTCTTCCAAGGAGTTCAACGGACTGTTTAATTTTTCCCAAGGTTGGGACTTGTATTCATAAGTACATTGAATAGTGTGGGTGCTTAACCTTGGGGGGGTCCCAATTAAGTTCCATACTCAATGTCCTCGAGACTGCTCTATTGAAACAGACCTTGGCTTTCCTCCCTGTGATGTAGTCTTCAATCCATTTCATGAGTCTCCCCTTGACACCCATGCATGCAACCTCGTCCAGGATCGCGATCTCTTGTGCTTTGTCGAAGGCTCCTTCGATGTCAACAAATACAGAGTACCTGGCTGTGTCATTAACCAAGTAATTAACTATACAATTTGCTGTGCTCCGTCCTTTAACAAATCCATTGACCCCCCTCAACCTGCCTATTTTGTGCAACAGTTGGTTTAGAATGATCCTTTCAATCATCTTGCATGTGCATGACATGAGACTGATAGGTCTGTAATTGCCAGGGTCATTGGGCTTCGGTATATGAACGATTATTGCGCGTTTCCATTGCGCGGGCAACTCTCCACTTAGGAATGACTAAACAGGTGAAGTAGTGAATTCCAAGACATCCGGAATCTTTCAAGACAATCTATAGAGCTTTTGCTAGACTAATACTGGAGTATGCAGCTCCGACCTGGAATTCACACCTGAAGCATAAAACTGCAACAGAGAAGTGCACAACAAGTGAGATATGCAGATGATGTCCTAATACAAGCACTAACCTTGGGAAAAATTAAACAGTCCGTTGAACTCTTTGGAATGAAATGTATTGAACTCGGTTTCACTCTCTCCCACAAACAAGACAAAAGTACACTCCCATCACAAGCAGGGGGAAGAGGGGGAGGCAAAGGAAGAACTGCAAATTAATGGTGTAACACTAGAATGGGTTGACCACTATCGGTACCTTGGCGTCACTGTCGGCTCTAACAAGGGGAAGAAAGAGGAGCTCAACCAACTCATAGGAACATGCAAAAGTCGACTCAGGGCACTGAAAGCTATGACCTGGAATGGACATGGAGCCTCTATTGCCGTGCTTAAAATGATGTACACAGCCTATGTGCGCTCCGTCATAGACTATGCCGCACCAGTTTTATGCACTGACTCCCAAAGCGATATGAAAAGGCTTGAAAATATGCAAAATGAAGCAATGATAATCATTCTTGGAGTCCCAAGAACTGCCAAAACACATAATCTTCGAAAGGAGTTGTCTCTCCCCAATGTTAAAATTTAGAATTAAGGAACTGAATGCTAGCTTGCAATTAATATAGGTAGCTATCGCTATTACAATGATATTGCAAAAAAAACTGAGTTCTGTGTTACTTACAGGCGGAAACAGGAGAAGCAAAAATGTCATCACAGATCAGTCTGCTACCTCCAAGAACTTCACCAGCTTGAGCAAGCCCGTGAGGTCCTGCCTGTAGAGAGGTTACCTCCCTGGGAGGATGACTCGTGCAAGATTATCATCAACAAGATGGCAACGAAAAAGTCCAATATGTTACCACAAGGAATGAAGTACAATTAAATTCGTTCCTCGTTGCAAAATTAAAAATAAAATCCTGATTTAGGCTTCTGAACGATGTTCTAATGTTAACTTAGGCTTCTGAACGATGTTCTAATGTTAACTTAGGCTTCTGAACGATGTTCTAATGTTAACTTAGGCTTCTGAACGATGTTCTAATGTTAACTTAGGCTTCTGAACGATGTTCTAATGTTAACTTAGGCTTCTGAACGATGTTCTAATGTTAACTTAGGCTTCTGAACGATGTTCTAATGTTAACTTAGGCTTCTGAACGATGTTCTAATGTTCACTTAGGCTTCTGAACGATGTTTGGCAGCGTTCCATATGCTGCCGATGCATATGAACGAGCTCACTCCCTCGGGAAGATCATTAACATAAATTAGGAAGAGTGATCCTAGAACCGGGCCTTGGAGCATCCCCTCCCCCCCCCCTTTAACAGGTCTGGCTGGTGACCTCGCCTCTGACTGTGGCTTTGTCTCCTGGTCCCGGATTCACGAAGCAGTTAAGCAAGTACTTACGAACGCGTACATCTTTCCTCAATCTTTGACGGCTTTGTTTACATTTATTAAACAGTTTACAAGCATGAATACTTGCCAATCAACTGTTGTTATTGTTATAAACAGCCTCCTGGTGCTTCGGAGCTCATTGACTGTTTAGTAATTGTGAACAAAGCCGCCAAAGATTGAGAAAAGATGTACAGGTTCGTCAGTGCTTGCGTAACTGCTTATTGAATCTGGCCCCTGGTCTTCACTTTAGTGTCTTCCCAAGTGTCACAGCTCGTCACCAGGAGGGAGACAGGTTCGGGGACAGACCTTGTCAAGGGAGCCGGACCACTCAGACTGTGGACGCACCAGTCTGATTGGTCCGTCCTCAGTCGTTGTTGAGTGCGGTGTACACTACAGAAGTGACCACTCGTTCACAACGCTAACTACCACACACATGTCTTCTCAGACTGTGTCCTACATAGACAGACTTTGGAGTGTGTTATACCACACATAGTTTAGTGGGCTAGTGAGCACTGAACACCACAACCATACATAGTTTAGTGGGCTAGTGAGCACTGAACACCACAACCACATATAGTTTAGTGGGATAGTGAGCACTGAACACTACAACCACATATAGTTTAGTGGGATAGTGAGCACTGAACACCACAACCACATATAGTTTAGTGGGATAGTGAGCACTGAACACCACAACCACATATAGTTTAGTGGGATAGTGAGCACTGAACACCACAACCACATATAGTTTAGTGGGATAGTGAGCACTGAACACCACAACCACATATAGTTTAGTGGGATAGTGAGCACTGAACACCACAATTTACATATAGTTTAGTGGGATAGTGAGCACTGAACACCACAACCATACATAGTTTAGTGGGATAGTGAGCACTGAACACCACAATTTACATATAGTTTAGTGGGATAGTGAGCACTGAACACCACAATTTACATATAGTTTAGTGGGATAGTGAGCACTGAACACCACAATTTACATATAGTTTAGTGGGATAGTGAGCACTGAACACCACAACCATACATAGTTTAGTGGGATAGTGAGCACTGAACACCACAACCATACATAGTTTAGTGGGATAGTGAGCACTGAACACCACAACCATACATAGTTTAGTGGGATAGTGAGCACTGAACACCACAACCACATATAGTAATGAGGTGACTAACAATCACTACACAATTACTGGAGCATTGCAGGCGGTGTCTGCGAGCATGTCAACAGCCTCGTGCTCTCAGAGGCCAACATGCATAGGGGGCAAGATTCACGAAGCAGTTACGCAAGCACTTACGAACCTGTACATCTTTCCTCAAATATTGGCGGCTTTCTTTACAATGATTTAACAGCTAATTAGCTCCGAAGCACCAGGAGGCTGTTTATAACAATAACAACAGTTGATTGGCAAGTTTTCATGCTTGTAAATTGTTTAATAAATATAACCAGAGCCGTCAAAGATTGAGGAAAAGATGTACACGTTCGTAAGTGCTTGCGTAACTGCTTCGTGAATCTGGCCCCTGGCAAGTAATGAGAGGAATGAAAGCTCAGTTTTGTTTAGCCGCTAAAACATCCATTGTGATCCCAGTGACATCATCGGTACGTCAATCAGTGTGGGGAAAGGCGATTGATGTCATCATTTCCGGTGACGTCATTGTGGCTGAGAGCTCGCCGGTGATGTCATCATTTCCGGTGACGTCATTGTGGCTGAGAGCCCGCCAGTGATGTCATCGACAAGCCAGGATGGATGACGCTATTGGAGGAAACGCGCGTGACGTCATCAAAAGGGCTCATATTGGTGTTAGGTACACACGTGTACACCAGCCCGCGCTACACGTGTACACCAGCCCGCGCTACACGTGTACATCAGCCCGTGCTACACGTGTACACTAGCCAGCACTACACGTGTACACCAGCCAGCACTACACGTGTACACCAGCCCGCGCTACACGTGTACACCAGCCAGCACTGCACGTGTACACCAGCCAGCACCTGTGTACACGTGTGCATCATTTAATAAAAGAAAATGGAGATTATGTAAGTCATTTCCATCAGAAGTATCACGTTAGGGGTAACTTAGCTAGAAGCCGGATCCCACCCCGAGTCACGGCACCAGATCCCTCCAATGCGAGTTATATCACTGGGCAGTTGCCAGTATCATGGACCACCAGTCTTACGGTACCTGTACCAAAGCCTGGCCAACCTGATGCTTTCCGTCCCATCTCACTGACCAGTTGCATGTGCAAAACCTTTGAGAGAATGGTGCTTAATAGATTATTGTATAGGGTTAAAGAGCACATGTCACCTGATATCAATGGGTTCACACATGGTAAAAGTGTACACAACTGTATCACAACCTTTCTCACTGTTCATGGAGATAAAAGGCACAAGTATACAGCATTTCTTGATTTAAAAAATGCCTTTGATATTGCTAATAGAGAAGTGATTACGTATGAATTAGCGAGAATGGATATAGTGGACAATTATTACAATGGATAAGGGGATATCTTACCAACCGGAAGTCCTCTGCACTGTTCCAAGGCTACAAGAGTGAAACTAAATTAATACAACTAGGCACCCCACAAGGGGGAGTACTCAGTCCTACCTTGTTTAATGTTCTAATTAATGCTTTACTAAAATCAATCCCAACTAGTCCGGCAAACATCACTATCAGCTATGCAGATGACATCCTTGTACATACTAAAACCCACCGTGAAATGCAAACAGTCTTAAATTGTATACATACAGCTTGTGAGAGCCTTGGTCTTGTAATCAACGCTGCTAAAACTAAGGTATTTAACAGACAAATTGGCAACCGCAAAAGTGGACCACGAAAACTCAAGATAGATAATATACCAATAGACTATGTCTCTTCTTTCAAATACCTTGGAGTCTATGTCCCTTGTACCTCAACTGCAGTCAATAAGTTACATCAACAATGTAGAGACAGACTCAAGGCTCTCAGAACTGTAGTGGGGTACAGCCCGAAATATGGTGTTAATATTAGAATAGCAAGAATGATGTATTTAGCGTATATAAGGTCTCTGATAGACTATCATGCACCAGCTTTGGTCCTGCAAAATGGCAAAAGTATTGATAGACTTGAAAAAATGCAAAATGAAGCACTCAGAATTATACTTGGCTGTCCTATAACTACCAAAGTTCTCAACATGCGGAAAGAATTAAATATACTTAGCATTAGAGATAGAATATTTGAAATTAATCTTATGATGGGACTAAAGCTTCTGCGTGATAACAAAAACAACATTGTGTCAGTTGCTCTGTTAGAACACATACGAAATGGAACTAGCGAGTCTAAATGGATTCAAAGAACAGCCACTCATATTAAAATGATGGGACTGCACGATGTATATACAGATGAAAGAGTACAGCACTTCCTTCCACCCTGGCAGATAGTACCTTTTGACATCCTGACCCCTGCATACCCCACCAAGAAACTAATCACAAACAACCCTCATGCTCAGCTTGCTGCTAAATTAAGCACCATAGAACACATTCACAATATACAAGCTGAAAACAACATTGCACAGACCATATACACTGACGGATCACTCAATACAGCTACAGGGAGGGCAGGAAGTGCTGTTATTGCTCATCAGCCCGATGGCAGCACAATTGAAAGGAATATCCGAATTAGTAACTGGGCGTCCACTATGCAAGCCGAGTTGGTAGCGATACTGGTAGCACTCGAAATTATTGACAACACTGAAGTAGACAGCTTAATTATTTCTGACTCCCTTTCCTCACTACGAGCAATAAACAGTTTGCAATCAAGTAATAACGTGCTTGTCTTGGAAGCTAGACGTAGATATATAAGAATACTTAGCAAGAGGGTAAATATAAAAATGTTGTGGATTCCTTCTCACATTGGCCTGCAGGAACATGACAAAGTTGACGCCCTTGCTAAGGCTGCAGTAAATAAAGACAGTATTGAACGGAATCTTGAGTTATCAAATAGGTCCCTTAAAAGTGTCATTAGACGAGAACTCCTGGATGAATTTGAAGAAAGTAGAACTGTGCAAACTGGAACTAGCAGGTCCATTGTTCATCACAATGAAATGTGTGAAGTAAAACATGTGTATGGGGCAAGTAACAAAGTCAGTAGACTAACAGATGTTGTCACAGCTCGTATAAGACTTGGCTACAAGTATCTCTGGCAGTTCGGCTTGTATAGGGATCTAGATGAAGTAAAGTGTAAAGTGTGTGGACAAAGACAGGGACACACACTCGAACACTATATCTTGGATTGTAGTAAAATTGAGCCATTTAGAGATAAATCTAAGCTCACTCTGTATGATATGGCAACCTATCTTATTACCATGGAAAATTACCTGAAATCCTTGCACTGTATCCACATTTCGCTTCCAGTAGATGAACGACATATGAGATTCAGAAACAAGTAGTGTATTTTGAAGACTAACAATAAACAGAAGCTCCCCTATGACTCTGTAATGTCCCCATTGGTCAAACTATTATGTATTAGCGATAAGACCTACCATTAATGTATGATGACTTACTGTAAATATGTAGCTCTTGAAATAGCACTTTCTCTGTAACTAGCTGACATTGTAACTATAAGGTGTGAAGGATAGATGAAATTGTTTATGTAATAATCTAAGATGAGGTCTGATAAAGACCTTTTGTGCCCTCTGTAATGCTTTTGCGCTACCGCTCACAGGATGAGTATGGGGTGCACAATAAACTAGCCGCCTTCGGCGGCAACAATCAAAANTTCATGTACCAGTGTTCATACACCAGTGTTCATGTACCAGTGTTCATGTACCAGTGTTCATGTACAGTGTCATGTACCAGTGTTCATGTACTAGTGTTCATGTACTAGTGTTCATACACCAGTGTTCATACACCAGTGTTCATGTATCAGTGTCCATACACCAGTGTTCATGTACCAGTGTTCATGTACCAGTGTTCATGTACTAGTGTTCATACACCAGTGTTCATACACCAGTGTTCATGTATCAGTGTTCATACACCAGTGTTCATGTACCAGTGTTCATACACCAGTGTTCATGTACCAGTGTTCATGTACCAGTGTTCATACACCAATGTTCATGTACCAGTGTTCATGTACCAGTGTTCATGTACCAGTGTTCATGTACCAGTGTTCATGTACCAGTGTTCATGTACCAGTGTTCATGTACCAGTGTTCATGTACCAGTGTTCATGTACCAGTGTTCATGTACCAGTGTTCATACACCAGTGTTCATGTACCAGTGTTCATGTACCAGTGTTCATGTACCAGTGTTCATGTACCAGTGTTCATGTACCAGTGTTCATGTACCAGTGTTCATACACAGTGTTCATGTACCAGTGTTCATGTACCAGTGTTCATACACCAGTGTTCATGTACCAGTGTTCATGTACCAGTGTTCATACACCAGTGTTCATGTACCAGTGTTCATGTACCAGTGTTCATACACCAGTGTTCATGTACCAGTGTTCATGTACCAGTGTTCATGTACCAATGTTCATACACCAGTGTTCATACACCAGTGTTCAACACCAGTGTTCATACACCAGTGTTCATGTACCAGTGTTCATACAGAAGTGTTCATACACCAGTGTTCATGTACCAGTGTTCATACACCAGTGTTCATGTACCAGTGTTCATGTACCAGTGTTCATACACCAGTGTTCATACACCAGTGTTCATGCACCAGTGTTCATGTACCAATGTTCATGTACCCGTGTTCATGTACCAGTGTTCATACACCAGTGTTCATACACCAGTGTTCATGTACCAGTGTTCATGTACCAGTGTTCATGCACCAGTGTTCATGAACCAGTGTTCATACACCAGTGTTCATGTACCAATGTTCATGTACCAGTGTTCATGTACCAGTGTTCATACACCAGTGTTCATACACCAGTGTTCATACACCAGTGTTCATACACCAGTGTTCATGTACCAGTGTTCATGTACCAGTGTTCATACACCAGTGTTCATGTACCAGTGTTCATACACCAGTGTTCATACACCAGTGTTCATACACCAGTGTTCATACACCAGTGTTCATGTACCAGTGTTCATGTACCAGTGTTCATACACCAGTGTTCATACACCAGTGTTCATGTACCAATGTTCTTGTACCAGTGTTCATGTACCAGTGTTCATACACCAGTGTTCATACACCAGTGTTCATGTACCAGTGTTCATGTACCAGTGTTCATACACCAGTGTTCATGTACCAGTGTTCATACACCAGTGTTCATACACCAGTGTTCATGTACCAGTGTTCATGTACCAGTGTTCATACACCAGTGTTCATACACCAGTGTTCATACACCAGTGTTCATACACCAGTGTTCACGTACCAGTGTTCATGTACCAGTGTTCATGTACCAGTGTTCATTCACCAGTGTTCATGTACCAGTGTTCATGTACCAGTGTTCATGTACCAGTGTTCATGTACCAGTGTTCATACACCAGTGTTCATACACCAGTGTTCATACACCAGTGTTCATGTACCAGTGTTCATGTACCAGTGTTCATACACCAGTGTTCATGTACCAGTGTTCATGTACCAGTGTTCATGTACCAGTGTTCATACACCAGTGTTCATGTACCAGTGTTCATACACCAGTGTTCATGTACCAGTGTTCATGTACCAGTGTTCATACACCAGTGTTCATGTACCAGTGTTCATACACCAGTGTTCATGCACCAGTGTTCACGTACCAGTGTTCATGTACCAGTGTTCATGTACCAGTGTTCATACACCAGTGTTCATGTACCAGTGTTCATGTACCAGTGTTCATACACCAGTGTTCATACACCAGTGTTCATACACCAGTGTTCATGTACCAGTGTTCATGTACCAGTGTTCATGTACCAGTGTTCATACACCAGTGTTCATGTACCAGTGTTCATGTACCAGTGTTCATGTACCAGTGTTCATGTACCAATGTTCATACACCAGTGTTCATGTACCAGTGTTCATGTACCAGTGTTCATACACCAGTGTTCATACACCAGAGTTCATGTACCAGTGTTCATACACCAGTGTTCATACACCAGTGTTCATACACCAGTGTTCATACACCAGTGTTCATGTACCAGTGTTCATGTACCAGTGTTCATACACCAGTGTTCATGTACCAGTGTTCATGTACCAGTGTTCATACACCAGTGTTCATGCAACTGTTCCTATAGCGGTGTGTCCACTCACAGGATGAGTGGCGCTGCCCAATACTGTCACTATGGCGGTGTGTCCACTCACAGGATGAGTGACGCTGCCCAATACTGTCACTATGGCGGTGTGTCCACTCACAGGATGAGTGGCGCTGCCCAATACTGTCACTATGGCGGTGTGTCCACTCACAGGATGAGTGGCGCTGCCCAATACTGTCACTATGGCGGTGTGTCCACTCACAGGATGAGTGACGCTGCCCAATACTGTCACTACAGCTGTGTGTCCACTCACAGGATGAGTGACACTGCCCAATAAACTCTCCCGCGTGTTCAAAATGTGAACACAGTAGAGCCGGAGCCATCCCCTCCCCCCCCCCTGCCAGTATCTTCACCAAAACAGTGCCACAGTGTTACAGTGAGTGCCGGCTGGTGAGCTGGCACTCCAGGAATACCTACCCTCGCCCCCCTCCTCACCCATCCACCTCTCCCTCTCTACCTCCTCACCTCATCTCTCCTTCCCTCACTGCTGTCGTTTCTCATCTCATCTCTTGTTGTTTTGTAATTTATTAAAAATTTTATTTACTCCTCTTCCTTCTCCTTCTCGCTCCGCCTGCTGTCTTTGGAAGTAAGGAGGAGGAGAAACACAGGTGAAGGGAAGGTTTAGAAATGGGAATTGTCGTGTGAGTTATGATAGGAGGCGGACAGTTCACCTTGCTGACACTAGGCGGGCTGTAAGTGGCAGGGGACTCCAAGGAGTACCTAAACAACAGGAAGCAGAGAGTTACTGTGAGGGTGAGACCTCATATTGGCGTGATGTCACCAGCGGAGTCCCGCAGGGTTCTGTTCTGAGACCTCTCCTGTTTCTGATATACGTGAATGATCTTCCAGAAGGTATAAACTCCTCTCAATGTTGACTCTGATGCTAAATTATGGGAAGGATTAAGACAGAGGAGGACAGCAAGAGGCTGCAAGACGACCTGGACAGACTGAAGGAATAGTCCAACAAATGGCTACTAGTGTTTAACTCGAGCAAGTGCAAAGTGATGAAGATAGGCGTAGGGAGCAGGAGGCCAAACACAAGGTACCAGCTGGGAGAGGAAATACTTCAGGAGTCAGGAGAGAAAGATCTGGGTGTTGATACCACACCAGACCTGTCCCCTGACACCCACATCACAAAGTTAACATCAGCGGCGTATGCAAGGCTGACGAACAAACTAACTGCTTCAAAACCTTGTGTGAGGAATCATTCAGACCTTTCATACCTCATATGTCAGACCAATACTGGAATATGCAGCTCCAGCCTGGAGGTCACATCTAGTCAAACACAAAACGAAGTTAGAAAATGTTCGAGTTATGCCACCAGGCTAGTCCCCGAGCTGAGAGGCATGAGCTATGAGGAAAGATTACTGGAACTAACCTCACGACGCTAGATGACAGAAGAGTTAGGGGAGATATGATCACTACCTATAAAATTCTCAGAGGAATTGACAGGGTCGACAA
>WNGS01007147.1:21802-36802 GCA_020271785.1 Procambarus virginalis
AGATAAACTGTTTAGCACGGTGGTACGCGATCAAGGGGACACAGGTGGAAACTTAGTACCCAAATGAGCCACAGGGACGTTAGAAAGAACTTTTTTCAGTCACAGTTGTTAACAGATGGAATGCATTAGGCAGTGATGTGGTGGAGGCTGACTCCCATACACAGTTTCAAATGTAGATATGATAGAGCCCAATAGGTCAGGAATCTGTACACCAGTTGATTGACAGTTGAGAACGGGACCAAAGAGCCAAAGCTCAACCCCCACAAGCACAAATAGGTGAGTACACACACACACACACACACACACACACACACACACACACTACACACACACACACACACACACACACACACACACACACACACACATTGTATTGAATTGTATTGTGTATTGAACTTTGAGTACCTGGTAGAGCTAGGAATTATCTCCCCCAAAAAAGAACTAGGAAACAAAAGGCTGGCATACCGAAAGGAGAATTATGAGGAGATGAGAGGCTTCCTAAGGGAAATACCTTGGGACACAGACCTCAGAGCTAAGTCTGTACAAGATATGATGGACTATGTCACCCAAAAGTGTCAGGAGGCAGTAAACAGGTTCATCCCGGCCCAAAGGGAAAAATCCGAGAAGCAAGAGAAGAATCCGTGGTATAATAGGGCATGTATGGAAGCAAAGAAACTGAACAAATGGGGCGTGGAGGAACTTCCAGAATAACAGAACACCAGAAAGCAGAGATAGATACCACAGAACCAGGAATGAGTAATGTTAGGGTGAGAAGAAGAAGCAGAGAAAAGTTATAAAAATGATATAGCAAACAAAGCCAAGACCGAACCAAAGCTACTCCACAGTCACACCAGAAGGAAAACAACAGTGAAAAGAACAGGTAGTGCAACTTAGAACAGGCGAGGACAGGTATACAGAGAATGACAAAGAGGTGTGTGAATAACTCAACAAGAGGTTCCAGGAGGTCTTCACAATAGAAAACGTGAGGTCAATGTGATAGGAGAAAGGGAAGTAAACCAGGCGGCCTTGGAAGGGTTCGAAATTACGAGAGAGGAGGTCAAGAGACACCTGCTGAATCTGGATGTTAGAAAGGCTGTTGGTCCAGACGGGATCTCGCCTTGGGTACTGAAAGAGTGTGCAGAGGCACTTTCTTCTCTTGCTTCTCGGATTTTTCCTTTTGGGCCGGTATGTAGCTGCTTACTGCCTCCTGACACTTTTGGGTGACATAGTCCATCATATCTTGTACAGACTTAGCTCTGAGGTCTGTGTCCCAAGGTATTTCCCTTAGGAAACCTCTCATCTCCTCATAATTCCCCTATCGGTATGCCAGGCCTTTTGTTTCCTAGTCTTTTTGGGGGGAGATAATTCCTAGCTCTACCCAGGTACTAGTGGGAAGGTTATGGGAGGGTGTGGACCATATGGTTGGGATGCTGTGTGTGTACTGTTGGTACTCTGGTAGGAGGGGGTGAGGGTGAGGAGAAGGGGGGGGAGAGTGTCTCGGTGTAGGAGGAGTGTTTTTTTCACACTTGGGTGTCAGATACTAGGTCCCACATCGAGCGCACATTTTCCTTGAATTCGTTTCCTTTGTTAACTTATATCCAAGACTAACTATTAAAAAGCAATAACACCTGTACACCGATTGACTGACTGACTTTGTGAGAGGCGTTACCTTACCGCTAATTCAAAACATCCCGCAGCACAACAAGGTGTTAAGTACTGTTGACAGTGGTAGGCCTGTTGTCCCATCCACGCCGCTGCCGGCGTAGGTCCCTCCAACTTGTTGTTATAATAACCACTACTCTGCTCCTTGTTCCTCTTAGCACCGATATAGTTCAATGCCACACGTTTAGAATCACTTCTTCCGTATACCATTCACTATTTGTTTATGATCTTCACTATCACAATCTAGTTGTGTACACTCTGATCATGCAGTGGCCCACGTGCTTGTCCTGGACAGATGTCGTACCCCTGATCTGTATTAATATGCACTATCGGACACTATCCATAAGTTTTCTAGTTTCAAATTGGTGTGTTGCACTTTGAATTATCACTGAACACCGAATTTCCCGTGTATCCTCTGATGTCCCGAGATATAAAGCCTTATTGGCAAGCGTGACGTGACCACCTCCCTCACCCTCGAGAAACCACTTATGTGTGTGTGTGGTGTGTGTGTGTGTACTCACCTAGTTGTACTCACCTAGTTGTGCTGCGGGGGTTGAGCTCTGGCTCTTTGGTCCCGCCCTCTCAACCGTCAATCAACAGGTGTACGTTTCCTGAGCCTATGGGCTCTATATATACATTTTTTAGTGTCAGAGTGGTTGACAATGGAATGCATTAGGCAGTGATGTGGTGGAGGCTGACTCCATACCACCAGTTTCAAGTGTAGATATGATAGAGCCCAATAGGCTCAGGAATCTGTACACCAGTTGATTGACAGTTGAGAGGCGGGACCAAAGAGCCAAAGTTCTACCCCCGCAAGCACAAATAGGTGAGTACACACACCACACACAACACACACACACACACACACAACACACACACACACACACACACTTGTAAATGATCTTCCAGATGGTATAGAATCATTCTTCTCATTGTTTGCTGATGATGCAAAAATTTGAGGAGGATTAAGACGGAGGAAGACAGTATGAGGCTACAAGATGACCTAGACAGACTGCATGAATTGTCCAACATATGGCTATTTAAGGTCAACCCGAGTAAATGTAAAGTAATGAAACTAAGCAGTGGAAACAGGAGGCCAGAAACAGGATACAGAATGGGAGATGAAGTCCTTCATGAAACAGAGAGAAAGATCTAGGAGTTGATAATACACCAACCCTGTCTCCTGAAGTCCACATCAAATGAGTAACGTCTGCGGCATATGCGAGGCTGGCTAACATCAGAACTGACTTTAGCAACCTGTGTAATGAATCATTCAGAATCTTGTACACCACATATGTAAGATCAATCCTGGAGTATGCGGCCCCAGCATGGAGCCGTACCTTGTCAAGCACAAGACGAAGCTGGAAAACGTTCATAGGTATGCCATTAGACTAGTCCCAGAACTAAGAGGCATGAGTTACGAAGAAAGGCTGTGGAAATGCACCTCACGACACTAGAAGACAGAGGAGTAATGGGAGACATGATCACTACCTACAAAATTATCAGAGGAATTGACAGGGTAGATAAAGATAAACTGTTTAACACGGGTGGTACACGAACAAGGGGACACAGGTGAAAACTGAGTACCCAAATGAGCCACAGGGACGTTAGAAAGAATTTTTTCAGTGCCAGAGTAGTTAACAGGTGGAATGCATTAGGCAGTGATGTGGTGGAGGCTGACTCCATACACAGTTTCAAGTGTAGATATGATAGAGCCCCAGTAGGCTCGGGAATCTGTACACCAGTTGATTGACGGTTGAGAGGCGGGACCAAAGAGCCAAAGCTCAACCCCCGCAAGCACAAATAGGTGAGTACACACACACACGAATGACATACCATGAATGACAAGGCACACCAACACAACATGGGAGCGCGGATGGAAGCTTGAGACTCAGATGTGTCATAGAGATGTTGGAAGGTGTTCCTTCAGCGTGAAGGTCAGTAAGTAAATGGAATGCCCTAAAGGAGCAGGTGTAGAGGCTGACTCCAATCATATTTTAAAAGCAAGCATGATAGGGAGATAGGTCAGGAGTCATTGCATTAGACATCCAACGGCTAGAAAAGCGGGGTCCAAGACCTAGAGCTCGATCCTGCTCTATACACACATGAATATCATCAGTAGCATCTGCGAGGCTGGCTAACGTCAGAACTGCTTTAGAAAGTGTAAGGAATCATTCAGAACCTTGTATACTACATACGTAAGACTAATCTTGAAGTATGCAGCCCCAGCATGGAGTCAATAACCTGGTCATGCACAAGACGAAGCTGGAGAAAGTTCACAGGTATGCTGTCGTGTCACGATGTCCCACAGCATCGCTGGTAGCATAAAACTTTCCATAAATCATCAAAAAGCTACCTGGCCTCAAAAAGTAATGTCTAGGGTAAAGTGAAAGTCTAAGTAAACTCCACCAGTTTAGTGGGGCGAACTTATATACACAACACCGCTCTATATACAACAAGCTATTCACATATTCCCAACGAGTAACTGAACTAATCCGTGCACAAGACAAGCAGCTAGCTGTTGCTAGGCCACACTCACCTAACAACAGTGGTACACTAGCTAACTTAAGCCTGGCTATAACGTTACTCAGACGCAAGTTAAGCATCAAGACGCCACTAAGTACAGATCACCTGATGACACTGGTACACTAGGAAGCTTAAGAACATGGTAGGTAGGGACATACAGTACCACAGTGGGGTAGAGTCTCAGTATGGACATCAATATCAGCAAAGTCTTCTCTTCTGCCTCCAGAAAAACCTACGTCCCAACTGGACTGACAAATGACAAAGTCAATTACTTGACTTCCAAACGTTAGAGTTACAATGTCTGGAAATGTGGCAGAGTCAGAATTTCCTCTCAAAACTCCAAGTCTCCAAACCAGGAATTTGACTAAGTCCATAAACGAGGAAATTCGGCTGTCCACAAACCATGAAAATTTGACCAAATCCAAAAACCATGAAATTTGTCAAAGTCCACAAACTGCTCCCCAGAGGCCGAGTCCAACACAAGCACAAAAATGACAGTTCTAACACGGTTCCAATAACAACATGTCACTTACCACAAAGTATATACTTCTGAGTACACTAAGATAAACTGATCCTCCACAATCATCCTCCCTCTTACTTGGAGTAAGATGTCAACAGAAACAATTATACCTGGTTGATACCTGGTTGATGGGTTCTGGGAGTTCTTCTACTCCCCAAATTATATACAAAACCCAGGAGCACACAACACGTGTGTCCAGCTCCGCCACCCAGAGACCTGCTCGTACCTACCTGCAACCCGTCCTCGAAAATTAATAAGTCATATTGACTTATTAGTTGCGTGCATAGGTGACATACTAAACATAATAGTTTCCCTTGAAAATCTTCATAAAAAACACCGACCTTACCTAACCTTGTTTAGTATGCTAAAATAAGCATCTTATAGCTTCGTAATTACAATTGTTACTTAACCTATTATAGGTATAGGTTAGGTAATAATTGTAATTACGAAGCAATAAGATGCTTATCTTAACATACTAACAAGGTTAGGTAAGGTCGGTGTTTTCTATGAACATTTTCAAGGGAAACTATTAAGTTAAGTATGTCACCTATGCACATATTTAATAAGTCAATATTGACTTATTCTATTTGCAAGGACGGGTTGCTACCTGCTGACACCTGCTCGTACCTACCTGCTGACACCTGTTCGTACCTACCTGCTGACACCTGATCGTGCCTACCTGCTGACACCTGCTCGTACCTACCTGCTGACACCTGCTGACACCTGCTCGTACCTACCTGCTGACACCTGTTCGTACCTACCTGCTGACACCTGCTGACACCTACTCGTACCTACCTGCTGACACCTGCTCGTACCTACCTGCTGACACCTGCTGACACCTGCTCGTACCTACCTGCTGACACCTGCTCGTACCTACCTGCTGACACCTGTTCGTACCTACCTGCTGACACCTGCTGACACCTGTTCGTACCTACCTGCTGACACCTGCTGACACCTGCTCGTACCTACCTGCTGACACCTGTTCGTACCTACCTGCTGACACCTGCTGACACCTGCTCGTACCTACCTGCTGACACCTGCTCGTACCTACCTGCTGACACCTGTTCGTACCTACCTGCTGACACCTGCTGACACCTGTTCGTACCTACCTGCTGACACCTGCTCGTACCTACCTGCTGACACCTGTTCGTACCTACCTGCTGACACCTACTGACACCTGCTCGTACCTACCTGCTGACACCTGTTCGTACCTACCTGCTGACACCTGCTCGTGCCTACCTGCTGACACCTGCTGACACCTGCTGACACCTGCTGACACCTGCTCGTACCTACCTGCTGACACCTGCTCGTACCTACCTGCTGACACCTGCTCGTACCTACCTGCTGACACCTGCTGACACCTGCTGACACCTGCTGACACCTGCTTGTACCTACCTGCTGACACCTGCTCGTACCTACCTGCTGACACCTACTCGTACCTACCTGCTGACACCTGCTCGTACCTACCTGCTGACACCTGCTGACACCTGCTGACACCTGCTTGTACCTACCTGCTGACACCTGCTCGTACCTACCTGCTGACACCTGCTCGTACCTACCTGCTGACACCTGCTGACACCTGCTCGTACCTACCTGCTGACACCTGCTGACACCTGCTTGTACCTACCTGCTGACACCTGCTTGTACCTACCTGCTGACACCTGCTCGTGCCTACCTGCTGACACCTGCTCGTGCCTACCTGCTGACACCTGCTCGTGCCTACCTGCTGACACCTGCTCGTGCCTACCTGCTGACACCTGCTGACACCTGCTGACACCTGCTCGTACCTACCTGCTGACACCTGCTTGTACCTACCTGCTGACACCTGCTCGTGCCTACCTGCTGACACCTGCTCGTACCTACCTGCTGACACCTGCTCGTACCTACCTGCTGACACCTGCTCGTACCTACCTGCTGACACCTGCTCGTACCTACCTGCTGACACCTGCTCATACCTACCTGCTGACACCTTCTGACACCTGCTGACACCTGGCTCACCCACACAAGTACACAGCAACAATATATCCACCTCCACATGGGGTAAAGAAATAACATAAGAAATATATCACAAGTCTCTGGAACATACACAGATGTTAACAACACCCCAAATATAGTACAAAAATAATATTGTCATAGATATGTACATATATATTATTAATTATCATTTCTTCGTTATTTACGAGGGCGGACTGGTGCTTGTAGTGGGATAGGTGGTGGAGCGGACAACCATTGGCTGAGGGCTAGGAGCCCCCAGCCAGTGGGATAGGCGCTGATGGAACGAACTCACCCGCAGATTTTTAGATATTTTTATTTCAAAGAACTTTATATCTTTTTCAGAATCGTGAGGCGGGCCTCGAACCGACGACAGTCGTATCACACGACGACATGATAACTGCTCAGCCAAGACCTGTCTAGGTAAGTAGAACCGGAGGTTCAGCTGATGGCGCCAGAACCCGATGGTTCGACTCCTTTATCAAAGTGCTTTAACACCCTCGAGAGGTGTTCTGTTACCTTAAGGCAAGTGAGGGTGTTCTGTTACCTTAAGGCAAGTGAGGGTGTTCTGTTACCTTAAGGCAAGTGAGGGTGTTCTGTTACCTTAAGGCAAGTGAGGGTGTTCTGTTACCTTAAGGCAAGTGACGGTGTTCTGTTACCTTAAGGCAAGTGACGGTGTTCTGTTACCTTAAGGCAAGTGAGTGTTCTGTTACCTTAAGGCAAGTGACGGTGTTCTGTTACCTTAAGGCAAGTGACGGTGTTCTGTTACCTTAAGGCAAGTGACGGTGTTCTGTTACCTTAAGGCAAGTGAGGGTATTCTGTTACCTTAAGGCAAGTGAGGGTGTTCTGTTACCTTAAGGCAAGTGAGGGTGTTCTGTTACCTTAAGGCAAGTGAGGGTGTTCTGTTACCTTAAGGCAAGTGACAGTGTTCTGTTACCTTAAGGCAAGTGACAGTGTTCTGTTACCTTAAGGCAAGTGACAGTGTTCTGTTACCTTAAGGCAAGTGACAGTGTTCTGTTACCTTAAGGCAAGTGACAGTGTTCTGTTACCTTAAGGCAAGTGACAGTGTTCTGTTACCTTAAGGCAAGTGACAGTGTTCTGTTACCTTAAGGCAAGTGACAGTGTTCTGTTACCTTAAGGCAAGTGACAGTGTTCTGTTACCTTAAGGCAAGTGACAGTGTTCTGTTACCTTAAGGCAAGTGAGAGGTGTTCTGTTACCTTAAGGCAAGTGAGAGGTGTTCTGTTACCTTAAGGCAAGTGACAGTGTTCTGTTACCTTAAGGCAAGTGACGGTGTTCTGTTACCTTAAGGCAAGTGAGAGGTGTTCTGTTACCTTAAGGCAAGTGAGGGTGTTCTGTTACCTTAAGGCAAGTGAGGGTATTCTGTTACCTTAAGGCAAGTGACGGTGTTCTGTTACCTTAAGGCAAGTGACAGTGTTCTGTTACTTTAAGGCAAGTGACGGTGTTCTGTTACCTTAAGGCAAGTGACGGTGTTCTGTTACCTTAAGGCAAGTGACGGTGTTCTGTTACCTTAAGGCAAGTGACGGTGTTCTGTTACCTTAAGGCAAGTGACGGTGTTCTGTTACCTTAAGGCAAGTGACAGTGTTCTGTTACCTTAAGGCAAGTGACGGTGTTCTGTTACCTTAAGGCAAGTGACAGTGTTCTGTTACTTTAAGGCAAGTGACGGTGTTCTGTTACCTTAAGGCAAGTGAGGGTGTTCTGTTACCTTAAGGCAAGTGACGGTGTTCTGTTACCTTAAGGCAAGTGACGGTGTTCTGTTACCTTAAGGCAAGTGACGGTGTTCTGTTACCTTAAGGTAAGTGACGGTGTTCTGTTACCTTAAGGCAAGTGACGGTGTTCTGTTACCTTAAGGCAAGTGAGGGTGTTCTGTTACCTTAAGGCAAGTGAGGGTGTTCTGTTACCTTAAGGCAAGTGACGGTGTTCTGTTACCTTAAGGCAAGTGAGGGTGTTCTGTTACCTTAAGGCAAGTGAGGGTGTTCTGTTACCTTAAGGCAAGTGAGGGTGTTCTGTTACCTTAAGGCAAGTGAGGGTGTTCTGTTACCTTAAGGCAAGTGAGGGTGTTCTGTTACCTTAAGGCAAGTGAGGGTGTTCTGTTACCTTAAGGCAAGTGACG
Organism: Procambarus virginalis; assembly: GCA_020271785.1. Lineage (NCBI taxonomy): Eukaryota > Metazoa > Arthropoda > Malacostraca > Decapoda > Cambaridae > Procambarus > Procambarus virginalis. The sequence goes on from WNGS01007147.1 coordinate 30,635, forward strand.
GTGTTCTGTTACCTTAAGGCAAGTGAGGGTGTTCTGTTACCTTAAGGCAAGTGACGGTGTTCTGTTACCTTAAGGCAAGTGACGGTGTTCTGTTACCTTAAGGCAAGTGAGGGTGTTCTGTTACCTTAAGGCAAGTGAGGGTGTTCTGTTACCTTAAGGTAAGTGACGGTGTTCTGTTACCTTAAGGCAAGTGACGGTGTTCTGTTACCTTAAGGCAAGTGAGGGCCCACCAGGACACACCAGGACCCACCAGGACACATCAGGACCCACCAGGACACACCAGGACCCACAAGACTCACCAGGACACACCAGAACCCACCAGTACACACCAGGACCCACCAGGACACACCAGGACCCAGGACACACCAGGACACACCAGGACACTGCAGAACACACCAGGACTCACCAGGACACACCAGTACACACCAGGACCCACCAGAACACACCAGGACACATCAGGACACTCCCGAACACACCAGGACACACACCAGGACACACAAATACACACCATACACACCAGGACGCACCAGTACCCACCAGGACACCCCGTACACACCAGAACACATCAGGACCCACCAGAACACACCAGTACCCACCAGGACACACCAGGACACACAAGGGACCCACCAGGAACACACCAGGACACAATAAGACTCAACAGGATGTCTAATATAAGGCTCCTAACATCATCCGTCCATCTGATCATTGTTACAATAAGTAATTACAAAATGTGTGTGTCGTCGCAAATTCTATCAAACAACACTGGAGCAACAAACAACAACAACATCGTCAAGCAATGAGACAAGGCGGTGTAGAAGGTAATTGAGTGGTAAAGCAGTTAAGCGGCGGGCGGTAACGAGGAGACGCATCAGCTGGCCGCCGCCATCTTGTCTGGTCAGTGACCTGTGCTGTTAGGGGTGAAATTATCGTCATGATTCACAAGCAAAACCTGACAGTTTAATGGGGAGGAAATTGTGCAGGTGGTGTAGTGAACTGCACTCACTGGAGGTGCTTGCAGGGGTCGAGCTCGGCTCCTGGCTTCGCCTTTCGAACTTTCTTAGATCAATGTCTCATGATTTTATCATATTTACCTCTAAAACTTTGAATCCAATTAGCTTCAACAACCACTAAGTCTAACCTCTTCCGCTTATTGAAAACTAACACTGAACAAGTTTTTCTGACCGGAACCCACCAGGACCCACCAGGACGCACCAATACACACCAGGACCCACCAGGACACACCAGGGACCCACCAGGACCCACCAGGACACACCAGGACCCACCAGGACCCACCAGGACGCACCAATACACACCAGGACCCACCAGGACACACCAGGACCCACCAGGACACACCAGGACCCACCAGGACACACCAGGACCCACCAGGACACACCAGGACCCACCAGGACGCACCAATACACACCAGGACCCACCAGGACACACCAGGACCCACCAGGACACACCAGTACACACCAGGACCCACCAGTACACCAGAACACACCAGTATCCACCAGAACACACCAGTATCCACCAGGACCGGAACTGTGACTCCGTGTCGTCGAATTTTCTTGTATTGTAACATCGTGTACCAGATTATTGTACAAGATTGTGCCCCAGCTTAACCACAGCTTCAATGCCCACTTTGGCCCAAAAGTGGGCATCTGACGCAATGTTAACTGTTTTCTTACAAGGAAAACCCAATCTGTTGTTATTCCTTAATTTTCGCGGCCACCGCTTCCCTAAGTTGAGTGTGATGAACGGACGCCCTACAACGCCCTGGGGAAGACAGAGTCAAGTAACCGACAATGAATAGGAATATTGGAATTAATTACTTGGAAAATAATTATGGGATACTATAATTTACTTACTGAGAATCATGAACACTTACAACCCAAACAGATGAATGCAAGAACACAAGGAAGGTTCCAAACACCATCTAATAAGAATTAAATGACTCAGAAATAATAGAGGGAAATTTCACTATGCACAGAAAATGATTCTCACCTTTTTTTTATAAATAATATAAATGGGATATTACTGCATTCAAAACTAATAATTCCTACCTAGAGGCAAATGGGTAGAATACTACAGTGGTTGGCCCTCTCCCGTCCCAGGAGAACCGTCCCAGAACACACCCAAGTCTACACTAATTAAATTCTAATTCAACAACCTACAAGTGAAGAATGACTCCACCCACAATCTATTCTAGTTTTCTAAGCTCCACCATTTAGTGGCCTACACCCAAGCATTTTAAACTAGCCTGGCACTGCGCCTATGGGTGCCAGGCACCCCCTATTTTCCCCATGGTCTAAGCAAATCAGCGGCGACCGCCTGGGGACCTCCTTATCTCAGACCAATAACACCCCCAGGCCAGGCTGGGGACAGCCTGGAAACATATGTTTTCCTTCCGTAGGTTGGCACGTAAAACTGGATCCCCTGGAAAGAAATTACTGACTCCCAACGACCTAAAAGTACTAGTATAAAAAGCTATGATTGTTCAGATCTGAAACCTATATCTATGGGCAGCACAAAAACGTCCACCAGGACTGTGCGACACAGTGGTTGCAAGGATCAGGTTGGGTTACCGTTACCTGTGGCAGGTGGCTACAGGTGACGGATCTCCCAATCCTGAGCACTCCAGTTGCAAACTCTGTGAGCAGGAACTGCGGCATGATCTCCCACACTACATCACTGAATGCCCAGTTATTAGATCTTTCAGACCAGTTGGCATACTGATCTGAAAGCAAACCTTTCAGACCAGTAGGCAAAGCTCCATACAATTGCAAAGCTCCATACCTGGAGCTTTGCAATTACTTTATTCACTCTCGTGTTCTTGAAGATATCATCATAGTACACTCAAATTAGCCAGAGCAGGCTACTAAATATATGGCCCTGTATGACTTATCATCCTGCGAGATGGAGGTTTTTAGTATCACTGCTGCCTTATTCTCTCTTGTGTTCATATCCTAAAAATGTACCCCGGAGTCTGTCAGTGCAAACTAATTATCACATGCCTTTGTATGACTAACCATCCTGTGTGATGGGGATTTTTAGCATCACGTAGCTAGCTTTTGACACACTGTACTCCCCTTCATATAGTCTAGGGTAGCTGCACACATGCAGATGTACCTAATGTATTAATAAAAAAACTAAAATGTGTTGAAATGGCCTCCTGTGTTGAAGAGGCCTCCTGTGTTGAAGAGGCCTCCTGTGTTGAAGAGGCCTCCTGTGTTGAAGAGGCCTCCTGTGTTGAAGAGGCCTCGTGTGTTCAACTGGCCTCGTGTGTTTTTTTTTGCAGGGATATTCCTGCGCGGGCCCTAAGCCTCTGGCTGGCCCACTAAGTGTTGCTTGTTTCTGTTTTACTTGGGCGGAGTATGAGTATTTATGACTCGTATGGTCGCTTCAATAAGATGTTACCATATGTGTTTAACAACTTCTTCTGCTCTGTTGAATCTAAGTTGAAATCTTATGGGTTTGTAACTGTGGCACTGTGTTAGATAATATTCCAATGGCCTCGTGTGTTCTCTCGACATTACAAGAGCCAGACACGGAGACTACTGCACCTTGGGCCAGAAGGGCAACTCTAGTGTGTTATGTTATGGTGCCGGAGGTTTTATTGCTTCCCCTGTCATGGCTAGGGGGGGGGGGTAGAGGAGAGTGGAAAAAGAGTGCTAAGAGAGGGGGACTGAGTGGTAATAGAGGGAAGTGGGAAAGAAGAGGGCAAAGAGAGTGGGCTACCACCACAAGCTTGCCACCCCCCCACTTCGAACATTAATGGAAGAAACGCCAGTCTTCCATCCTGCCCCACAAGACAATGGGTCGTCAGTGGAAGAGGGGGGAGAGGCAATGGGGGAAGGAAGAGGAAGGGGGAAGAGGAAAGGGGGGAGAAAGAGGAAGGGGAGGGAAAGCGATTGTCTACAGTGACTGTTACAGCATGGCCCCTCGTTCTGCTGCTTCTAGCTTTGAACAACGCTGTTTGTCTATACCTCGTCAGTTTCTCCTTAGAATCTTAAATATTGTTATCATATCCCCCCGCTATCTCTTCTTCCGGTGTGGTAAGGTCCAGATCTCTCAGTCTTTCCTCATAGCTTAAGCCTTCAATTCAGGCATGAATCTTGTTGCATATCTGGTCACTTTCTAGGTTCTCCTGGTCATTTTTCTGGTAAGGGTTTCATGCCGGGGATGCATATTCAGTGTGGGTCTCACCTTCGCTGTATATAGGGCCCGAAAATCCCTTTCTCCAGATTCTGAAGGATACACGGATGTTGGCCCAGTATGACATATGCAGCTGTTGATATTCTGCTAATGTGGGCTTTCTGGCTTCAGATTGGGGTTATGCGAGTCAATTATCTCGAGGAAATCTATAAATAAGCCGGAAATGAGTTGGATTAAATCTACACTGATGGATCATCTAACCTTATCAATGGCAGGGCTGGTACAGCATACACTGTAATTAGGAATAATGCCTTTCAACGCGGACATGAAGGGAAAACACTATTAAGAACTATGCCTTTTCAACGCAAGAAGAGCTAACTGCCCTTGTCATGGCGTTAAGATTCCTTGAACGGAACACTAATGGTGCAGTGATCTGCGCCGATTCAAAAGCAGCGTTACAAAGCCTTACTAAAAATCGGACAGAAAATCCTGCGATAGTCGCTGAGATCAAGAGAACTGTGAGGGTACTAACCAATCAGGGAGAGTCATCAAGTTTCTGTGGATCCCCCCAATGAACGAGCAGATGTGCTGGCTGCTGAAGGCGCTGAAGGAGACCATATGAATACTTCATACCAAGACTGTCCTACAAATTAGAGGTATTGTCAAGCAACATCACCGTGACAAGGTAACTGAGGAAAGGAGGATAGAAGCACAAACCAGTGAATCTGTACGATGGTACAACATGGTTGCAGCTGGCGAAAGGCATGGTTGCAGCTGGTGCAAAGGCGTTCGATAAATGTGATCATGGAGTGATTGCACACAAAATGAGGTCAATGGGAATAACTGGTAAAGTAGGACGCTGGATACTCAATTTCCTGTCGAACAGAACACAAAAAGTAACAGTCAATCAAATAAAATTGAGTTCAAGCGCAGTAAAATGCTCTGTACCTCAAGGTACAGTCCTTGCACCACTGCTGTTCCTTCTCATATCAGATAGAGATAAAAATACAAGTTACAGCTTCGTGTCATCCTTTGCAGACGACACAAAAATCAGCATGAAAATTACCTCTGCTGAAGACATGGAAAAACTACAAGCAGATATCAACAAAGTTTTCGATTGGGCAGCAGAAAAACAATGTTAACAGTGATAAATTTCAGGTAGTCAGGTACGGCAAAAAAGAGGATCTGAAACATAATACAGGGTACAAAACACAATCGAATCTGCCCATAATAGGTAAACAGTATGTCAAGGAATTGGGAATATGATGTCCGACGATCTAACGTTTAGGGAGCATAACCAAGCAAATATTGCGTCGGCCAGAAAAATGATCGGATGGATTCGACGAGAACTTTCAAATTCAGGGATCCCATCACAATGGTTGTACTCTTCAAGTCACTTGTGTTGTCCCGTCTTGAGTACTGGTCAGTACTCACTTCCCCCTTCAGAGCAGGAGAGATTGCTGAAATAGAGGGAATACAGAGAACATATAACGGCACGCATAGACGAGATAAAAACCTAAATTATTGGGATCGTCTCAAAACTCTCCAAATGTACTCACTAGAAAGGAGACGAGAGAGATACCAAAAATACACGTGGAAAATACTGGAGGGACAGGTCCCTAATCTACACAATATATAACAACGTACTGGAGTGAACGATATGGAAGAAAATGCAGAATAGAACCAGTGAAGAGCAGAGGTGCCATAGACAATCAGAGAACACTGTATAAACATCAGAGGTCCAGTGAAGAGCAGAGGTGCCATAGGCACAATCAGAGAACACTGTATAAACATCAGAGGTCCAGTGAAGAGCAGGGGTGCCATAGGCACAGAGAACACTGTATAACATCAGAGGTCCAGTGAAGAGCGAGGTGCCATAGGCACAATCAGATAACACTGTATAAACATCAGAGGTCCGCGGTTGTTCAACGTCCTACCAGCGAGCATAAGAAATATTGACGGAACAACCGTGGACATCTTCAAGAGAAAACTAGACTGTTTTCCAAAAGACGT
>WNGS01007148.1:0-10480 GCA_020271785.1 Procambarus virginalis
CATCCCCGTCTCTCATTCTTGTCGGTCCCTTGACGTGTTGACTTAGAAAGGGTCTTGTTGCCACATCCAGCAGGCAGCTTAGCTCTCCACGTGTCTGGGCCCTCCGTGTGGGTCTCTGTTCCCCCAATCTATCTTCCCATGGTTGAAGTCTCCCATGATTAGAAGTCTGGATTAGAAGTATGTGTGTGTGTGTGTGTGTGTGTGCGTATGTGTGTGTGTGTGTGTGTGTGTGTGTGTGTGTGTGTGTGTGTGTGTGTGTGTGTGTGTGTGTGTGTGTGTGTGTGTGGTGTGTGTGTGTGTGTGTGTGTGTGTGTGTGTGTGTGGTGGAGACTGGGTGGGTAGCATGGGACATTGACTTCACGTAAAACACACTCAGGGCAAAAAAAAACTAGATAATATCTACTGTCTCCTAACACAAAAGGTACAACTCCCCCCCCCCTCCACCCATTTTAACCTCTCACACACACACACGGGTGCGAGCACACGCACATATACACGTAAAAACACGCACACACACGCACACACACAAGCGCACACATTCACATATGCACTCAGAAAGAATTTTTCTTAGAAAGAAAATTTTCAGTGTCAGAGTAGTTAAATGGAATGCACTAGGCAGTGATGTGGTGGAGGCTGACTCCATACACAGTTTCAATTGTAGATATGATAGAGCCCAGTAGGCTCAGGAAACTGTACACCTGTTGATTGACAGTTGTGAGGCGGGACCAAAGAGCCGAAGTTCAACCTCCCCCACAACCACAACTAGGCAAGTACAACTAGGTGAGTACACACACACCACACACACACACACACACACACACACACACCACACACACACACACACACACACACACACACACACACACACACACACACACACACACACACACACACACACAGACCTAGAGACCTACGGGAGACCTACCAGAAATATGGAAGACGGCGAATGTGGTCCCAATATACAAAAAGGGCGACAGACAAGAGGCACTGAACTACAGGCCAGTGTCCTTGACTTGTATACCATGCAAGGTGATGGAGAAGATCGTGAGAAAAAACCTGGTAACACATCTGGAGAGAAGAGACTTCGTGACAAATCGCCAACATGGGTTCAGGGAGGGAAAATCTTGCCTTACAGGCTTGATAGAATTCTACGATCAGGTGACAAAGATTAAGCAAGAAAGAGAGGGCTGGGCGGACTGCATTTTCTTGGACTGTCGGAAAGCCTTTGACACAGTACCGCATAAGAGGCTGGTACATAAGCTGGAGAGACAGGCAGATGTAACTGGTAAGGTGCTCCAGTGGATAAGGGAGTACCTAAGCAATAGGAAGCAGAGAGTTACGGTAAGGGGTGAGACCTCCGATTGGCGTGAAGTCACCAGTGAAAGTCCCACAGGGCTCTGTACTCGGTCCTATCTGTTTCTGATATATGTAAATGATCTCCCGGAGGGTATCGATTCATTTCTCTCCATGTTTGCGGACGATGCCAAAATTATGAGAAGGATAAAATAGAGGAAACTTTTGAGTCTTCAAGAAGACCTAGACAAGTGAAGGAATGGTCGAACAAACTGCGTTGTTAGAGTTACACCCACCAATGTAATGTAATGCAAGATAGGCTGTAGGGAGCAGGGAGGCCTAGATACAAGGATCATCTGAGGAGAGGAAAATCTCAGGAGTCAAAAGAAAAAGACTTGGGGTGATATCACGCCAGACCTGTTCCTGCAGCACATATCAAGAGGATAACATCTAGCGGGCATATGCCAGGTGGCAAACATAACGAACGGCATTCAGAATGTGTGTAAAGAATCATTCAGAACTTTGTATACCACATATGTCAGGCCAATCTGAGGTATGCAGCCCCAGCATGGAGTCCATATCTAGTCAAGGATAAGACTAAACTGGAAAAGGTTCAAAGGTTTGCCACCAGACTAGTGCCCGAGCTGAGAGGTATGAGCTACGAGGAGAGACTACGGGAATTAAACCTCACTTCGCTGGAAGACAGAAGAGTTAGGGGGACATGATCACCACATTAAGATTCTGAAGGGAATTGATAGGGTAGATAAAGACAGGCTATTTAACACAAGGGGCACACGCACAAGGGGACAAGGTGGAAACTGAGTGCCCAAATGAGCCACAGAGATATTAGAAAGAACTTTTTTAGTGTCAGAGTGGTTGACAAATGGAATGCATTAGGAAGTGATGTGGTGGAGGCTGACTCCATACACAGTTTCAAGTGTAGATATGATAGAGCCCAGTAGGCTCAAGAATCTGTACACCTGTTGATTGACAGTTGAGAGGCGGGACCAAAGAGCCAGAGCTCAACCCCCGCAAGCACAACTAGGTGAGTACAATAGGTGAGTAACACACACACACCACACACACACACACAACACACACACACCACACACACACACACACACACACACACACCACACACACACACACACACACACACACAGAAGGATTAAGACAGATGAGGACTGTTGAGGCTTCAAGAAGACCTAGACAAACTGAAGGAATGGTCGAACAAATGGTTGTTAGAGTTTAACCCAACCAAATGTAATGTAATGAAGATAGGTGTAGGGAGCAGGAGGCCTGATACAAGGTATCATCTGAGAGAGGAAATTCTTCAGGAGTCAAGGAAAAAGACTTGGGGGTTGATATCACGCCAGACCTGTCTCCTGCAGCACATATCAAGAGAATAACATCTGCGGCATATGCCAGGCTGGCCAACATACGAACGGCATTCAGAAATTGTGTAAGAATCATTCAGAACTTTGTATACCACATATGTCAGGCCAACCTTGGAGTATGCAGCCCCAGCATGGAGCCATATCTAGTCAAGGATAAGACAAACTGGAAAAGGTTCAAAGGTTTGCCACCAGACTAGTACCCGAGCTGAGAGGTATGAGCTACGAGGAGACACTACGGGAATTAAACCTCACTTCGCTGGAAGACAGAAGAGTTTAGGGGGGACATGATCACCACATTCAAGATTCTGAAGGGAATTGATAGGGTAGATAAAGACAGGCTATTTAACACAAGGGACACACGCACAAGGGGACACAGGTGGAAACTGAGTGCCCAAATGAGCCACAGAGATATTAGAAAGAACTTTTTTAGTGTCAGAGTGGTTGACAAATGGAATGCATTAGGAAGTAATGTGGTAGAGGCTGACTCCATACACAGTTTCAAGTGTACATATGATAGAGCCCAATAGGCTCAGGAACCTGTACATCTGTTGATTGACGGTTGAGAGGCGGGACCAAACATCTAAAGCTCAACTCCGCAAGCACAACTAGGTGAGTACATCTAGGTGAGTATACACACACACATCCTGCGCCTTCCTGACTCTTCAGAAACAAGAAATGCATTCCCTCCCCCCCCCCCACCTTCCTCTCTCTCCTCCATCCCTAGGCCCGGACTGCGAGCGTGTGCGTGTGCGTGTGCGTGTGCGTGTGCGTGCGTTTACGCGAGAAGCGACCGTGGAGTAGCGTAACTGCGAGAGCAAGAACCGCCCTTGTGTAACGCGATCACAAGGCTGAAAATTCTGCCGCCAACTTTCGTTTTCTCTAAGCCTGCTGGTAGCGCGGCTGCTGCGCGGGAAGGAGGAGGAGGCGGCGCGCTGCTGCTGCTGCTGCTGCTGCTGCTGCTGCTGCTGCTGCTGCTGCTGCTGCTGCTGCTGCTGCTGCTGCTGCTGCTGCTGCTGCTGCTGCTGCTGCTGCTGCGGTTGGCAAATTGGAATTTAAGCAGTCCCTATTATCACGATTGTATTACGATATCATTTACTGAGAACACACCACTCTGGGAACACCTTAGTTGATACCTCTTCCCCCCTGCAGCGCCCGGGGCTCCTGCTACTCTCGTAATCTCAGCGGAAACACGCAGGGGGGGGGGGGGCGCAAGAAACAAAAAATAATAACATTTGTTTGGTGTGTGTGTGTGTGTGTTCGAAAATGCATCTGTCGAGATGTAGCCGTACGGGGGGTTCGTATATAGTCCCTAAGTGTTCAGATTAGCTCGATATTCTTTTTTTTTTTACCCACGTTGAAGCTCTCTTAATTACAGTACTATCAGTCCCCCCTTCCCCCCCCCCCTTCCTGTAACTACGATACATAGCAAAATGCTATTGACATTTGTAATAGGGAAAACGGTGCTGTAAGTCTTCGGAAAGAGGAAATCAAACGGTGTTATCTGGAACGTAACGAAATATTATGGAATATCGGGAAAAAACATCAAAAAAAGAACAAAAAAAAAAGTTCTGGATGCATGTACCATACTTAAGCTAACGTTTATAGCTAGGGCGATTAATGGTCTTCCCCCCAGAACAGCTTTATGGTCGAGATGGCCGTCATTTCAGCTGGGATTGTCACCTGTCCTTGCCGTGTGGGTTACCATGGAGGATGCCCACCGGGAGGCTAAAAATAACTCATGGAGAGAGGATGGAAGAATCGTGAGTAGAGAGAGACATAGACAGACAGACAGACAGACACACAGACAGGCATACAGACAGACAGACAGACAGACAGACACACAGACAGGCATACAGACAGACAGACAGACAGACAGACAGACAGACAGACAGACAGACAGACAGACAGACAGACAGACAGACAGACACACACACACACACACACACACATCAGAACAGCGTTCAGGAACCTGTGTAAGGAATCATTCAGAATCTTGTACACCACATATGTAAGACCAATCCTGGAGTATGCAGCCCCAGCATGGAGCCCGTACCTTGGCAAGCACAAGACGAAGCTGGAAAAAGTCCAAAGGTATGCCACTAGACTAGTCCCAGAACTAAGAGGCATGAGTTACGAGGAAAGGCTGCGGGAAATGCACCTTACGACACTGGAAGACAGAAGAGTAATGGGAGATATGATCACAACCTACAAAATCCTCAGAGGAATCGACCGGGTAGACAAGGACAAACTATTCAACACTGGGGGGACGCGAACAAGGGGACACAGGTGGAAACTGAGTACCCACATGAGCCACAGAGACGTTAGAAGGAACTTTTTCAGTGTCAGAGTAGTTAACGGATGGAATGCTTTAGGCAGTGATGTGGTGGAGGCTGACTCCATACACAGTTTCAAGGGTAGATATGATAGAGCCCAGTAGGCTCAGGAATCTGTACACCAGTTGATTGACAGTTGAGAGGCGGGACCAAAGAGCCAAAGCTCAACCCCCGCAAGCACAAATAGGTGAGTACAAATAGGTGAGTACACACACAGACAGACACACAGACAGACAGACAGACAGTCAGACAGACATTTTGCCCTCGTGACAGTAATCGGAAGGAGAAGGGGCAACCTTTTCATAAGCTACACTTATTATGTATAAAAAAAAATATGAAAGACTAATGCATATATTACACAATTGAAAAAAATGACTTTGAGAAAGAGGAAAAAAAACACAATTTCTTCATTCGGAAGATTCGTTTGTATTGTTTCAGAAGGAACTAAAGAATCGTCTCCACCACAATCATGGGTGCAATAGGCACTTTCTAATTCCTAAGACACTACGAATACCATGATTGTATATATATATGTATATATATATATATATATATATATATATATATATATATATATATATATATATATATATATATATATATATGTTTTTTACTGTTCTTAAAGATACCCAGAATTTTTAATCTCTCTGGAGATATATTGATTACCGTTCTTGCACTTATTAATGAAACCATAATTATTTTTCCCTCCAAATAGAACTTAGAACGTTTTACCATTTTACAAATTTTGTCATTTTGTAACGTACACGAATCATTTCACTTTGTATAAATAGTCATTAATTATAATGTCTCAAAATGATGCATTATTATACCTTTCTAAGCGCTGCATGAGCTATATTACATATATATATATATATATATATATATATATATATATATATATATATGGAATTCCCAACAGAGAGATACATGCAGATAAAAAATTAAATCCAAATAATATGACGCAGCAGAGGCACTCGATATAGTAATATGGTAATTAGTAAGCAAAATTAAGAATAGTGAAGTGTGAATATTATAAAAAAAAACAATTTAATACATGCACGTGAGGAAGGATTACAGAAAGAACACGATAAGGGGGAGAGAGGAGAGGGAGGGGGAAGAAGCTAGAGGAAAATAACACGAATAACATCCATGAGAGAGAGAGAGAGAGGGAGGGAGAGGAGGAAAAATGAAGAGGAGTTAATTCAGCGAGGAATGAAGGTTCTTGAGTGAACAAATTATACCTGTCTTGACCACGACGGGCGTCTTGAGGAGCTGGGTGGTGGTGTTGTGGGCGTGGATGAGCCCCGGAGAGGGTGACGGGAGTGGAGAGATGAGAGAGGGCGTGGAGGCTGGGCTGAGGCTGCTGGTGGAGTCCTGGGCGTAGGGCTGCGCCGTGTCGGAGAAGCACGTGTATTTGGACTCCTCGGTGGTGAAGGGCGAGTACTCCGCCGACGGGGAGAACAGGGAGTCCGGAGCCACCGAGTCGAAGGGGCGCTCGTCGAACTCCTCCTTCTTGATGATCACCGGAGACGGGGAGGTGGACGCGTCGAAGAACGACAGGTTGAAGTCCGTGTTGGTGTCGAATGTGACTTCGGGGTTGGTGACCTTGACTTCGGCGACGCCTGCGCCCAGAGTCCCGAGGCTCTGGTCGATCTTGAAGACATCCATCCTCACCGAACTGTAATTGGCCTTTGGGTCTTCCAGTTTGCCTCGGTTATTAAGTGAACCACTTGTTAAGTGGTTCACTCGTCTCCTGCGCTGCCTTCTGGAGTACTTGGTCTCCTGAGTGTGTGTGTGTGTGTGTGTGTTTGTGTATGTGTGGGACTCCCTTTAATAACAATATCACGTGGTATTGTGTGTCATGCCTTTCGAGTCGTCTGTTAACCAACACTACAAGTTACACCTTCAGCGCCGCCGCCGTCAGACCAGGGGAGACAGGACAGGCAGGCAGGCTGGAGGACCAAAACCGCCGTCTGTTTATGCCAACGCTAACCACTAAGACGCAGCCATTCTCTATCCACTTCACCACTTCGACTCCAAAACAATTTAAAAAAAAAGTCTTACAGACCCAGAAACTAGGGCGAGAAAAAAAAATAGTTTCCTCATGCGAGCATAGGAACGGATAGCGTCATAGGACCGTGATATATCATGTACTTCTGCTGGGTACTGGGTAACAAGAGTGGTTAAGAAGGGCCCCCACAAGCCAAAGTACTCCTGCTGCTGCTACTACAGCGCCTGCACTCAGTATTCCGCGCGGCAGGTGCTGGAGTGCCTCCTGCTCCTCCTCCAATCCCTGCCGGTGCGAAGGGCGAGTTAGCCGGGCCGGAGTACCCAGGGGGGGAGGGACGAACGACTCCTGCCGCAAGGTTTTCCACCACAGCGATGACCGCCGCCACACACACACTCGCCCGGACGTTCGTGCTCGTCCACTCTACACCGCCGACTGACGGAGCACATCGCCAAGACACACCTGAAGTTTTTACCAAGTCCCGTTGGCTGGTGTGGGGAGGGGGGGGGGAGTGTGGGGGGGCGTCGGCAGTAGTACAGGAGGGGGGAAGGAGGCAGATTCAACCCCCCTCCCCCTCTCCTGCCTCCCCCCCCTCTCCCTCCCACTTTTACCTCCACCTCCCTACTTCTTGGGTCAATGAACGGGACGAGGTGGTGGTGGTGGGAGGGGAGGGGGGGGTGTAACTCACGGAGCCTCGGTGCCCGGGGCATCATGCCCACTGCGGCCTCGATCACGTCTCACCGTCAAGCTAAAAGCCTTTTTTCTAAGCAGTTTCGCTACACTGTGAAAATGAGAAAGATACCCATCCTCACCCCTCACCCGTTCGCTGAGGGGAGGTAGGGAGGGTGGCCCATTGAGAGGGGGGGAGGGGGGATGAGGTGAAGGTGATGGGGGTGGGGTGGGGAGGAGGAGGAGGAGCGGGGGGTGGTCACACCTGAGCCAACATCTCAGCCAATCACGACACACGTCTCAGGTGACGTCACGCCTGTCGCACTTCTACCGTAATTCATAAACAAAACACCCCCAGCGCTCAATTGGGTCAGAAGACTGATTATACAATAATTGTTCCCCCAGTTGTTCACCCAAAAAAATATATATATATAAAAAATAAAGTAAATAACTCAACATGGAGAATCTTATACCGTTACTCCGCGTTACCATAAGAAATAAATCTGGCCCTTGTGAAGGATATTGACCCCTTTTATTACAATTAATTTTGTAATATCAATGTATTAATCAATGTAATAATCATAATGTTGTAATAATCAATATATGCTTGCAGAAAATCAGTGTATATTTATAACCAATCAGTAAATGCGTGTAGGCAATCATGGTATGTTTTTTTTGTTCCAATCAGTACATATTTAAATCCAAACAATGTATGCTTGTAATCAGTGTGTGATGTAAGGTATTCTGCGTAACCTTGTAGCCAATCAGTGTATACTCATTGTGAATCAATGTATGCTTCCAGCCAATCAGTGTATACTCATTGCGAATCAATGTATGCTTCCAGCCAATCAGTGTATACTCATTGTGAATCAATGTATGCTTGTAGCCAATCAGTGTATACTCATTGTGAATCAATGTATGCTTCCAGCCAGTCAATGTAGGATTCAGATCAATCAGTGTAATCAATTCATAAACAAAACACGCAAGCTAAATAATGGACGTTTGATAGCAATTAATGTCTGTGTGTTGTTAATCAGTGCATGCTTTTAGTTAATTAGTTTATGATAGTACCCAATCAGTATGTTTGTATCCAATCAGTTTATGATTGTAGCTAATCAGTGAATGCTTTTAGCCAACTACTGTATGCGTATATCCTACTGCTACATGATTGTCACAATGAATAAAAGCGCATTGACAATCAATGTATGATTGTAGCCAATCTTGTATGCTTGTATCCAATCATTTGAATAAAAGGTTAAGTGCAAAACCAGCTGACAGTGTTTTCCGGAAGATCTGAGCACTGGGTCTATATTGTGAGTAGTATTTCTCTCAAAAGAATTTTGTAAAGTCCCTGTGAGTTCCAGAGATTTAAATAACCCTTGTGAGTTCAATTGTTTTATATAGTTCCTGTAAGTTCAATAGATTTATATAGTTCCTGGGAGTTCAATAGATTTATATAGTTCCTGGGAGTTCAATAGTTTTATATAGTTCCTGGGAGTTCAATAGTTTTATATAGTTCCTGTAAGTTCAATAGTTTTCTATGGATCTTTTGAATTCAAGAGTTTTATGCTTAGTTGACCTCAGAGGTTAAATATTGTTTTTGTGAGTGCAAGAGTCTTAGAAGCCTTTGTGGGTTCAAGAGCTTTAAATGGATCTTATAGGATTAAGAACTTTATGCAGCCGTTGTGAGCAGAAAAGCTTCACAAATCTCTTGTGAGTCCAAGAACTTTGAAAAGCCCTTGTGAGCTCAAGAACTTTAAAAAGCCTAATTGAGCTGAATAATTCAAAAAATCCCAGTGAGCCCAAGAGCTTTATAAAGCCTTGTGAGCTCAACAACACTTTCTCTCTCTCTCTCTCTCTCTATTTATGTATATATATATATATATATATATATATATATATATATATATATATATATATATATATATGTATATATATATATATATATATATATATATATATATATATATATATATATATATATATATATATATACATACATACCTTATACACAGTAAACCTCCCACCCCCATTCCCACACAGAATATTTCTCATCGGAAGTAGATCTGAAAGGACAGTAGCCAGAAACCTATTCAAGTTCAAGTTCAAGTAAGTTTATCGAGAAAAGGAAGTAGATCTCAAAAGGATAGAGTAGATTAGGCTATTTCTACCCTCGTAAGAGCTACTTGTTGAGCGCTTCCGCAACACACCCCACGCCCCATCCCACTTACAAAACAAAAAAGACTACCTATCACCCGCTCGTTAAACTACTATGCTATGATAGCTACCAGGAAGGCCAAAATCGCGTGCATGTCTGCGTCTTCCGACACGGCTTCGTTTCCTAGAGTACCCCAGGGAAAAATAATGTGCATTTGCCCTCCTAATTACAAAGGAGGAATAATAATAATAAGACAGGAACGGCCGGTTCAACCCCCTCCCTCCCTTCCCTCCCAAGAAATGAGAATGGTGAGGGATTTCCATCCCCTTCTCACCTCTCCCTCTTTCTCTCTCTCTCTCTCTCTCCCTTTCTCTATCGGCTACTCAAGGGGTAAGAATAGGCAGGAAACTACAGCATGGAAAATACTGTATCCCTTCCCAGCTATTCATTGGCAACATTTGGCAGGAAAGTACACTAAAGATGGTACTCTTTTTCCCTTTCTTGTTACTCTTTCGCATGGCTAGGCTAGGAAGTTGAGAGGTGGGGATAAAGAGCCGAAGCTCAACCTGTGCAAGATCAACTAGGTGAGTACTAGGTTAGTAAGTACCCAAAGGATAAGCAC
>WNGS01007149.1:0-22062 GCA_020271785.1 Procambarus virginalis
GGAACATCCAAGGAACATCCAAGGAACACCCCTGTAGCATGTATGTTATAGCCTTATCATGTGAGAGAGGCCTGGCCCCGTTCCAGGGCGCAGTGTGTTTGTGTGCTGCTGAGGTTTGGGACGCAGCCAAGGGTTATATTTCCATCGTAAAAAATATATCTAGTCCTTATCACCTTTTTATATCAAGGTAAAACTAGACTCTGTATTTGTTTGCTTGTCTTAAATTTTTTTGAGGCGAATTCGGTGTTTATTTAGTTGTCCGCACTCAGCACGCACTCACAGCCACGCACGAACGCACACACACACACCCCACACATACACACACATACACACACACACACACACACACACACACACACCACACACACACACACACACACACACACACACACACACAGGGAGGAGGCACTTAACTACAGACCCGTATCACAGACAAGCATCCCCTGCAAAATACTTGAAAGAATAATTAGGCTAAGACTTGTTGAGCACCTGGAGAGCATTGGGTTTGTAAACAAGCACCAACATGGTTTCTGGACAGGGAAATCATGCCTAACAAACCTTTTAGAGTTCTATGATAAAGTAACAAGGATAAGGCAGGACAGAGAAGGCTGGGCAGACTGCATATTTCTTGACTGCCAAAAGGCCTTTGATACAGTAGCGCACATGAGACTGCTATACAAACTTGAGAGGCAGGCAGGAGTAAGCGGAAAGGCCCTAGAATGGGTGAAGAACTACCTAACAGGAAGGAGCCAGAGGGTAATGGTAAGGGGCGAGAAGTCGGACTGGAGAGCAGTAACAAGTGGAGTACCTCAAGGATCGGTGCTGGGACCAATCCTCTTTCTAATTTACGTAAATGACATGTTTACAGGAGTGGAGTCATACATGTCAATGTTTGCGGATGACGCAAAATTAATGAGAAGAGTTGTGACAGACGAGGATTGTAGGATCCTCCAAGAGGACTTAAACAGGTTGCAGAGATGGTCAGGGAAATGGCTACTGGAGTTTAACACCAGTAAATGTAAAGTTATGGAAATGGGATCAGGTGATAGGAGACCAAAGGGACAGTACACAATGAAGGGGAACAGCCTACCTGTAACGATTCGAGAAAGAGATCTGGGAGTGGATGTGACACCTAATCTAACTCCTGAGGCACATATAAATAGGATAACGACAGCAGCGTACTCTACACTGGCGAAAATTAGAACTTCATTCAGAAACCTAAATGAGGAGGCTTTTAGGGCGCTTTACACTGCATACGTGAGACCCGTCTTAGAGTATGCCGCGCCATCATGGAGCCCCCACCTGAAGAAACACATAAGGAAACTGGAGAAGGTTCAGAGGTTTGCGACGAGGCTTGTCCCAGAGTTACGAGGGAAGGGATATGAAGAGCGACTGAAGGAACTGAACCTTACGACACTAGAGAAAAGAAGGGAGAGAGGAGATATGATAGGGACATATAAAATACTCAGGGGAATTGACAAAGTGGAAATAGATGAAATGTTCACACGTAATAATAACAGAACGAGGGGACATGGGTGGAAACTGGAAACTCAGATGAGTCACAGAGATGTTAGGAAGTTTTCTTTTAGCGTGAGAGTAGTGGAAAAATGGAATGCACTTGGGGAACAGGTTGTGGAAGCAAATACTATTCATACTTTTAAGACTAGGTATGATATGGAAATGGGACAGGAGTCATTGCTGTAAACAACCGATAGCTGGAAAGGCGGGATCCAAGAGTCAATGCTCGATCCTGCAAGCACAAATAGGTAAGTACAAATAGGTAAGTACACACACACAACACACATTAAGGATAGGGGCGGAATGATTCACTACAAATGACAAGGAAGTGTATGAGGAACTGAATAAGAAATTCCAGGAGGTCTTCACCTTAGAGCAAGGAGAAATTCCAGAGATAAGAGAGGGAATAGCTAACCAGGAACCACTGGAAGAGTTTGAGATTACCAGCGAGGAAGTAAGGAAGTGTTTACTAGAGTTGGATGTGACAAAGGCTATAGGCCCAGATGGAATCTCCCCTTGGATACTAAAGGAAGGAGCAGAAGAACTGTGCCTACCACTCTCCATAGTGTATAACAAATCACTAGCAACAGGGGAGCTGCCAGATATTTGGAAAGCAGCTAACGTAGTCCCGATATACAAGAAAGGGGATAGACAGGAGGCACTGAACTACAGGCCAGTGTCCCTAACCTGCATACTATGCAAGCTGATGGAGAAGATTGTGCGAAAAAAGCTAGTGGAGCATCTGGAGCGAAGGAACTTTGTAACACACCACCAACATGGATTCAGGGATGGCAGGTCCTGCCGCACAGGGTTACTGGAATTCTACGACCAGGCAACAGAAATAAGGCAAGAAATAGAAGGGTGGGCAGACTGCATATTTTTGGATTGTCAGAAAGCCTTTGATACAGTGCCACACAAGAGGCTAGTGAAAAAGCTGGAGATGCAGGCTGGAGTGAAAGGGAAGGTACTCCGTTGGATACAGGAGTACCTAAACAACAGGAGACAACGAGTCAGTGTGAGGGGTGAGGTCTCAGATTGGCGAGACGTTACGAGTGGAGTCCCGCAGGGGTCAGTCCTTGGACCTATACTGTTTCTGGTATATGTAAATGATCTCCCAGAGGGTATAGAATCGTTTCTCTCAATGTTTGCCGATGATGCAAAAATTATGAGGAGGATTGAAACTGAGGACGATAGTAGGAGGCTACAAGATGACATAGACAGACTGAGTGAATGGTCCAACAAATGGCTGTTGAAGTTCAACCCGAGTAAATGCAAAGTAATGAAACTAGGCAGTGGAACAGGAGGCCAGACACAGGATACAGAATAGGAGATGAAGTACTTAATGAAACGGACAGAGAGAAAGATCTAGGAGTTGATATCACACCAAACCTGTCTCCTGAAGCCCACATAAAAAGAATAACGTCTGCGGCATATGCGAGGCTGGCTAACATCAGAAGAGCGTTCAGGAACCTGTGTAAGGAGTCATTCAGAATCTTGTACACCACTTATGTAAGACCAATCCTAGAGTATGCGGCCCCAGCATGGAGCCCGTACCTTGTCAAGCACAAGACGAAGCTGGAAAAAGTACAAACGTATGCCACTAGACTAGTCCCAGAACTAAGAGGCATGAGTTACGAGGAAAGGCTGCGGGAAATGTACCTTATGACACTGGAAGACAGAAGAGTAAGGGGAGACATGATCGCAACCTACAAAATCCTCAGAGGAATCGACCGGGTAAACAAGAACAAACTATTCAACACTGGTGGGACGCGAACAAGGGGATACAGGTGGAAACTGAGTACCCACATGAGCCACAGAGATGTTAGAAGGAACTTTTTCAGTGTCAGAGTAGTTAACGGATGGTATGCTTTAGGCAGTGATATGGTGGAGGCTGACTCTATACATAGTTTCAAATGTAGATATGACAGAGCCCAGTAGGCTCGGGAATCTGTACACCAGTTGGTTGACAGTTGAGAGGCAGGACCAAAGAGCCAAAGCTCAACCCCCGCAAGCACAAATATGTGAGTACACACACACACACACACACACACACACAGGATGGAATCCTCACTTCGTTGGAAGACAGAAGAGTTAGGGGGGACATGATCACCACATTCAAGATTCTCAAGGGAATCGACAGGGTTGATAAAGACAGGCTATTTAACACAAGGGGCACACGCACTAGGGGACACAGGTGGAAACTGAGTGCCCAAATGAGCCACAGAGATATTAGAAAGAACTTTTTTAGTGTCAGAGTGGTTGAAAAATGGAATGCATTAGGAAGTGATGTGGTGGAGGCTGACTCCATACACTGTTTCAAGTGTAGATATGATAGAGCCCAATAGGCTCAGGAACCTGTACACATGTTGATTGACGGTTGAGAGGCGGGACCAAAGAGCCAGAGCTCAACCCCCGCAAGCACAACTAGGTGAGTACACACACACACACTGGGCGGATTGCATTTTCTTGGATTGTTGGAAAGCCTTTGACACAGTGCCGCATAAGAGGCTGGTACATAAACTGGAGAGACAGGCAGGTGTAGCTGGTAAGGTGCTCCAGTGGATAAGGGAGTACCTAAACAATAGGAAGCAGAGAGTTACGGTGAGGGGTGAGGCCTCCGATTGGCGTTAAGTCACCAGTTGAGTCCCACAGGGCTCTGTACTCGGTCCTATCTTGTTTCTGATATATGTAAATGATCTCCCGGAGGGAATTGATTCATTTCTCTCAATGTTTGCGGACGATGCCAAAATTATGAGAAGGATTAAAACAGAAGAAGACTGTTTGAGGCTTCAAGAAGACCTAGACAAGCTGAAGGAATGGCCGAACAAATGGTTGTTAGAGTTTAACCCAACCAAATGTAATGTAATGGTGTAGGAAGCAGGAGGCCAGATACAAGGTACTATCTGGGAGAGGAAATTCTTCAGGAGTCAGAGAAAGAAAAAGACTTGGGGTTGATATCACGCCATACCTGTCTCCTGCAGCACATATTAAGAGGATAACTGGCCAACATACGAACGGCATTCAGAAACTTGTGTAAAGAATCATTCAGAACTTTGTATACCACATATGTCAGGCCAATCCTGGAGTATGCAGCCCCAGCATGGAGTCCATATCTAGTCAAGGATAAGACTAAACTGGAAAAGGTTCAAAGGTTTGCCACCAGACTAGTACCCGAGCTGAGAGGTATGAGCTACGAGGAGAGACTACGGGAATTAAACCTCACTTCGTTGGAAGACAGAAGAGTTAGGGGGGACATGATCACCACATTCAAGATTCTGAAGGGAATTGATAGGGTAGATAAAGACAGGCTATTTAACACAAGGGGCACACGCACAAGGGGACACAGGTCCCCTTGCCTCAAAGCCTCAAAATGTGAACAGCCTACCTGTGACGACGTGCGAAAGAGACCTGGGTGTGGACGTAACACCTAATCTATCTCCTGAGGCACATATAAATAGGATAACGACAGCAGCGTACTCTACACTGGCAAAAGTTAGAACATCATTCAGAAACCTAAGTAAGGAGGCATTTAGGGCGCTTTACACTGCCTACGTGAGGCCAGTCTTAGAGTATGCCGCCTCATCATGGAGTCCTCATCTGAAGAAGCATATAATGAAACTGGAAAAGGTTCAGAGGTTTGCAACGAGACTCGTCGCAGAGCTACGAGGGATGGGGTATGAGGAGCGCCTGAGGGAACTGTGCCTTACGACACTAGAAAGAAGAAGGGAGAGGGGGGACATGATAGGAACGTATAAAATACTCAGAGGGATCGACAGAGTGGACATAGACGAAATGTTCACACGGAATAGTAACAGAACGAGGGGATATGGATGGAAGTTGGAAACTCAGATGAGTCACAGAGATGTTAGGAAGTTTTCTTTTAGCGTGAGAGTAGTGGGAAAATGGAATGCACTCAAGGAACAGGTTGTGGAAGCAAATACTATTCATAATTTTAAAACCAGGTATGATAGGGAAATGGGACAGGAGTCATTGCTGTAAACAACTGATGCTCGAACGGCGGGATCCAAGAGTCAATGCTCGATCCTGCAGACACATATAGGTGAGTACATATAGGTGAGTACAGGTGGAAACAGAGTGCCCAAATGAGCCACAGAGATATTAAAAAGAACTTTTTTAGTGTCAGAGTGGTTGACAAATGGAATGCATTAGGAAGTGATGTGGTGGAGGCTGACTCCATACACAGTTTCAAGTGTAGATATGATAGAGCCCAATAGGCTTAGGCATCTGTACACCTGTTGATTGACGGTTGAGAGGCGGGACCAAAGAGCCAGAGCTCAACCCCATCAAACACAACTGGGTGAGTAAAACTAGGTGAGTACACACACACACACACATACGAGGGGGCCTGCTAACCTGGTGGATAGCGCGCATGATTCGTAATTCTGTGGCGCAGGTTCGATTCCAGCACGAGGCAGAAACAAATGGGCAAAGTTTCTTTCACCCTGAATGCCCCTGTTACCTAGCAGTAAATAGGTACCTGGGAGTTAGTCAGCTGTCACGGGCTGCTTCCTGGGGTGTGTGTGTGTGTGTGTGTGTGTGTGTGGTGTGGAAAAAAAAGTAGTTAGTAAACAGTTGATTGACAGTTGAGAGGCGGGCCAAAAGAACAAAGCTCAACCCCCGCAAACACAACTAGGTGAATTCAACTAGGTGAATATGCACACACACACACAAATAGGTGAGTACAAATAGGTGAGTACACACACACACACACACACACACACACACACACACACACACACACACAGAAATCTGTGTGTGTGACCGGGAGCCGGTCGGCCGAGCGGACAGCACGCTGGACTTGTGATCCTGTGGTCCTGGGTTCGATCCCAGGTGCCGGCGAGAAACAATGGGCAGAGTTTCTTTCACCCTATGCCCCTGTTACCTAGTAGTAAAATAGGTACCTGGGTGTTAGTCAGCTGTCATGGGCTGCTTCCTGGGGGTGGAGGCCTGGTAGAGGATTGAGCAGCGGGGACACTAAAAAGCCCCGAAATCATCTCAAGATAACCTCAAGATAACCACAAACACACACATCTTATCGTTAAAAGTCTAAAAAAAAGTCTTATCCCAAGAGGAACTTAACAATATGCCTTCAGCCGAACAAGTCTATGTGGGTGGGGACGAGGACAGGTTGACGAGTTTAGCAGTTACCAGGGAGGATGTTCATAAACAAATAGTAAAACTCAAACCAAACAAATCCCCAGGGCCGGATGAAGTGTTTGCCAGGGTGCTGAAAGAATGCAAAGAGGAGCTTTGTGACCCACTGTCAATCATATTTAATAAATCAATAGAGTCAGGCAGAGTGCCAGAGTTTTGGAAAGTTGCTAATGTGATACCAGTTTTCAAGAAAGGAGATAGATCACTTGCGTCTAACTATCGACCAATTAGCCTAACGTCTGTTGTGGGAAAGTTACTCGAATCTATAATAGCAAATAAAATTCGTCTTCATCTTGAAAAACATAAATTAATAATTGAGTCGCAACATGGTTTTATAAATGGCAGTTCATGTTTAACAAATTTGTTATCTTTTTATTCTAACATAGTTGAGGCAGTTGATAGTGGTAAGGATTGTGATGTTGTGTACCTTGACTTTACCAAAGCTTTTGATACAGTGCCACATGAAAAACTGATTAAAAAGATAGAGGCTCATGGTATTGGGGGTGCTATATTAAGCTGGATTAGGGCATGGCTATACCAAAGGAAACAGAGAGTTAGTATAAATGGAGTCAAGTCAGAGTGGGAAAATGTTGTAAATGGAGTGCCTCAAGGCTCTGTCTTGGGACCTCTGTTGTTTATAATATATATAAATGATTTAGATTCAGGTTTGAGTAGCAACATTTGCAAATTTGCCGATGATACGAAAATCGGTAGGGAAATTAATTCGGAGGAGGACTCACTATCACTTCAAGTTGATCTAGATAGGGTATTGAAATGGTCAAAGGATTGGCAGATGCAGTTTAATGCTGATAAATGTAAAGTTCTGAGGCTAGGTAATGATGATAGAGTTACAAGATACGAGCTAGATGGTGTTGAGATTGCGAAGTCGGATTGCAAAAGGGATCTGGGAGTTATAATTAGTAAGAATTTAAAACAAAAAGATCAATGCATGAATGTTCGTAATAAGGCAAATCGGACACTCGGATTTATTAATCGCAGCGTAAGTAACAAGACACCTGGTGTGGTTCTCAAGCTATATCTTGCTCTTGTTAGGCCCCATTTAGATTATGCAGTTCAGTTTTGGTCGCCATATTATAGAATGGATATAAATTCACTTGAACGTGTCCAGCGTAGGATGACTAAGTTAATTCCCCAAATTAGAAATCTTTCATATGAAGAAAGATTAACAAAGCTTAAGTTGCATTCACTGGAAAGGCGAAGAGTTAGGGGTGACATGATAGAGGTTTACAAGTGGATGAATGGACATAACAAAGGGGATATTAATAGGGTATTAAAAGTATCAACACAGGACAGAACGCGAAACAATGGGTATAAATTGGATAAGTTTAGATTTAGGAAAGACTTAGGTAAATATTGGTTCAGTAACAGGGTTGTTGATTTGTGGAACCAATTGCCGCGTAACATTGTGGAGGTGGGGTCCCTCGATTGTTTCAAGCATGGGTTGGACATGTATATGAGTGAGATTGGGTGGTTATAAATAGGAGCTGCCTCGTATGGGCCAATAGGCCTTCTGCAGTTGCCTTTGTTCTTATGTTCTTATGTTCTTAAGTTCTTTCCCAAGAGGCAGACAAGAGGAGCTCCAGCATATTTCAACAATCCTAAGTAATGTAGTACAGGATGATGATAGTGAGTGGTGTCCCAGAGAACATAAAGGTATAGTGCTTTTGAAAAATAGGTGAGATAACAGGAATGTGCCAAGGGAAGTGAAAAATTGGATGAGAAAAAAGTTGCTCTTGTGTTTCCAGTGCAGAAAAGAACATTCAAGATGGCCGCCGGTAAGAAGAAATACAAAACAGACTTTGATTTTGCTGGATTCAATGAAGAAAGCATTGATATCACCAGTCTATACAACAAGTTGGTAAAATTAGATACTATAGTGAACTCTCATGTAGAAATAATTAGTAAATTGAAAGAAAGTAATGACCATTTAAATAGCAAAGCCATGTAAGAAGAAAATAAACTCTTAAAAATAGCAATGGAAGAAGTTCAAATAGATTTAAACATAAATGACTAGAATAGTTTAGGTAAGGAAATTCAACAGGAGAAACAGCTTTTGTCAGCACAGATGGAGGAAGTTACACAGGGAATAGAACAGTGCAAGAAAGATATGCAACTCACCTATGCACAAGTGGCCAAGGAGAAGGAAAAAATTGAAGAAGCAGTCCCTGTTAATGTTTGGCTGCAAAGAAAAAGGAGATAACACCTTGGTCAGAAAGAGCTGTAGAAGAAGCAAAAGTAGTTGATAAAATTATTGGCTTCGTGGAAGGTCTTACAACCATAGAGAATGTGTGCGACTACAGGAGAATAGGCAGATATGTAAAAGGGAAAGACCGACCTTTGAGAATCACCCTAAATGGTGCCAAACAGATGGAAGAAGTATTAAGGAATGCTAGAAAATTACAAAGTGATGAGGATGGGAAAGTGTGGTCATTAAGACGAGATCTTTCAAAAGAAGATAGGGAGAAGCTGAAACTGAACCTCGCCGAGGCAAAACGTTTAAATGAGAGCAGGAATGAAGAAGAAATCAATTCTTTTTTCTAAAAAAGTGATTGGGGTAGGCAGACCAGTAAAGTGGTACATAAAGGCAAACCAACAAAATCATTAAAGAGAAGGGGAGTGAAAAATAAGAAGACGGCGAAAAAGTTCCTGAAGATTGCATACACCAACATAGATAGAATAAGATCGAAGATACTGGAGTTAAGTGACGTAATACAGGTGCAGACACCAGACATTCTTGCACTCACGGAGATAAAACTTGAAGATGTTATTTGATATGAGGTCATATTCCCAAGGGGCTACTCAATTTGGAGACGAGACAGAAAAATTAGGAAAGGCGGTGGCGTTGCTGTGCTGGTGAAAGAACACCTAAAGGTGAACGAAATAATGACTGCCAATCCACAAGAAGTTGAAATAATAGCACTAGAGATCTGCCATGAGGATGATAAACTAATGATCATAAATGCATATAGTCCACCGCCAAGCAGCACATGGTCATAGGAGGAGCTAGATAGTAAACGTGAAGGTCTTATAACAATAATGAGAGAGATCATAGCGAGAGCGGATAACGATAGATCACGACTGTTGATAGTCGGCGACTTCAACTTGAATTCCATAGACTGGGAAGCATATGAAGCTAAAACAGATTTTTGGACCTGTAAATTTGTAGACCTCATCCTGAAAACATTCTTGTATGAACATGTTAAACAAGCTACGAGGTTGAGGGAAGGGGACGTTCCCTCCATGCTAGATTTGATATTTGCCAGGAAGGAGGAAGAAATGTTTGACATTTAGTACATTCCTCCCTTGGGTAAAAGTGACCGTGTCTTTTTGGGAATAAAGTATGCAATGTGTTATAATCTGGAAGAAAATAAGAAGGTTGATGCAATCGATAAACCTGACTTTAGGAGAGGACATTATGGCAACCTTAGAAAAAATTTTAGTGAGTATAATTGGACAGACTTGTTGCTAGGCTAGGAAGTGAATGAGATGTATGTCAAGTTTTGTGAAATATATGATAAAGGCACAAAAAAATGTATACCAAAACAGAGATGCAGAACTAGGAAACAGGATTGGTTCAACAGAAAATGCGAGAGGCCCAGAGACCAAAAGACACAAAAATGGAATCAATACAGGAAGAGGCCAAACCCCCAAACATACAAGCGATACAAAGATGCGAGAAACAACTACACGGCAGTGAGGAGAGAGGCAGAAAGAAATTTTGAAAAAGGGATTGCAGACAAATGTAAAACAGAACCAGGTCTATTCTATAAATTCATAAACAACAAATTGCAGGTAAAGGATAATATTCAGATTTTAAAAATGGGAAATAGATTCACGGAAAATGAAAAGGAAATGTGTGAAACATTAAACGAAAAGTTCCAAAGTGTGTTTGTACAAAATGAAATCTTCAGGGAACCAGACACAATAAGATTTCCAGAGAACAACATAGAGCACATAGAGGTGTCTAGAGACGAAGTGGAAAAAATGCTCAAGGAGCTAAATAAGAACAAAGCAGTTGGTCCAGATGAAGTTTCACCATGGGTTCTGAGAGAATGTGCACCTGAGCTCAGCATTCCACTTCAACTGATCTTTCAGGCATCCCTGTTTACAGGAGTTGTAGCTGATGTGTGGAAAAAGGCCAACATAGTTCCAATCCACAAAAGTGGAAGCAGGGAAGACCCCCTTAATTATAGACCTGTATCATTGACAAGTGTAATAGTCAAAATATTGGAAAAAATAATTAAAACTAAATGGGTAGAACACCTGGAGAGAAATGATATAATATCAGACAGTCAGTATGGTTTTCGATCTGGTAGATCCTGTGTATCGAATTTCTGTGATCCAGCAACAGAGATATTACAGGAAAGAGATTGTTGGGTTGACTGATCTATCTGGACCTAAAAAAAGGCTTTGGACAGAGTTCCACATAAGAAGTTGTTCTGGAAACTGGAAAATATTGATGGGGTGTGTGACGGTGTTCCCCCCCCCCCTTATATTTCTCCCACGCCAGCTGTAAGAGTCATATCTAATTTACCCGAACGTTCTCTGCCTTCCAGAGAACAAATTGACATATGTGGGAGCATGAGGCGTTCTCGCATAAGAGAGAAATTAACTAAAGAAGAGTGTTTTGGCCTGTGGCTTAGGCCCTTTTGAACGCCAAGATGGTCCCGACTCGTACGTTTTCGCGTCAAAATGTTATGACTTCAGTGGCACCAGATTGGCCAAGAACGGCGACGTTGTACAGGGAGCCAATGAGAAACGCCCCTGGCAAGTGTGATGTCACAAGTGGAGGTCCGGGCCGTGCGCCCCCGTGGCACCTGGAATTAGATACAACACGTCATCAAGGGCGGACGTGCGATAGGGAGATCCTGTCAGTCTGACAGTATTCGCCCCTCTCCGGTGAATATACGCATCACCAATGGTCTGCAAGCATCCTGTGAGGTCTTCCTGAACTCCGTGAGGCGGACAGACGAAGAAATTGACGGGAAAAGAGCAACAAGTGCTCCAGTGACAGGTGCTTAGCAAGAATGAAGCCTGGGCAGTGACGTCAGGGTGTACTGTACAGTCGGGTGACGTCATCACCCGACTGTACAGTTTCACCAGTCGGGTGATGACGTAGTGGCTGGGCCAGTTCACCGTGAGGAAGAAGAAGAACAAACTAGCTGAGAATACAAACGACTGCAGCCGGGAGTAAGGACTGCAGACGTAGTTGTGAGGAGGAGACGACGGCCAGGAGACCGACTCCAACCCTTCAAGAGGTTGTGGAGGAGCACGGAGCCTGCAGAGAGAAGCAGTATGAAGATGACGCGCTTTTTGGGTGTTGGTTGAGGTACTGGGAAGAGCATCAGTGTGTGTGTGTGGAGGTGTTCCCTACAGGAAGTCGTGAGCCGGAACCAGGAGCTTCAATTCAACCCTCAACAGAGGACGAGTCCACATTATTTATGGTGAAAGTAGGTAATTCAGTTTTCCCTCCCATTCCCCTTTAGTTAGTGATTAGCCAGCTCACCAATGTCTATTATTCTAGTAAGACACAGTTGTGAAGGGAGATGCAATAGAGCTCTCACGAGGTATATATATGGTGTGTGATTGCTCCTGTGGCTTGATGAAGAGATTACTGTGACGAGGACATTTATATTTACCTGTTATTTATATTATGAGTTCGTGCCAGAGGTTATATATATAAATATACAATTTAATAGTGTAAGGCTGTGTGCCTAGAGTTACCTCGTTATTATCAATATTGATAAAGTGAACTATATGTACTGGAGTTATTAAATAATATGTTCATATGTCTAGTGGTTAATTAACTGTGATTATGCCAGTGTTGTGATATACTGTGAATACGAGGGAAGAATAGGCGCCTCACGCCTATAGTGTGAGTATAGTGAGGAGTGTGAGTGGGCGTGGCATCTCGTGAGTTGCCAAACGTTCGTTAACACTGTATGTGGAGCGTGGGAATGCACGTCAACTGGGAGTGTTGCCATTCCCGGAGTGTTCCAGAATTGTGAAGAGGCGGAGAGAAGGCTGCTTATTTATTCCTTTGCCATGTGTGTGCTGCAGAGTTATGATTCTTTGATCTTTTAAGTAAACTACAAAACCACCGCCGTGCTTGTGTCAACCCTCCATTACCTTGTTGGTATTGAGACTATCTAAGAGTGAGTGATTTAAACATATACTTACCTGTTACCAAATTGATTAGTATTCCCTGGGCCACTACTATATTACTACTATTCCACTGAGGTGTTACTGGACACGGTAAACACCAGTTGGCGACCTATAGTGAGCGGTAGAGCCCTCTGTTGGGGCGGGCAGGGTCAAGTGAAATGATCGTGTTCTCACTCGTCTTTAGGCTACGAGGCCAGCCGGAGACAGACTGAAGGACTCTCCTGGTGAACAGTGGCACCGTGAGGATCGAGTGCAGACCCGTGGAGGCTACAGAAGTAACGCTTATCACTACTAATACTTGGTGGTGACTGGCTAGAGACGGCGAGAGACACCCCAATAGGTGACAGGTAAGCTTCTAACATGGATAAAAAATTTCTGACTGATAGAAAAATGAGGGCAGTGATCAGAGGCAATGTATCGGACTGGAGAAATGTCACAAGTGGAGTACCACATGTTTAGTTCTTGCACCAGTGATGTTTATTGTCTACATAAATGATCTACCAGATGGTATACAGAATTATATTAACATGTTTGCTGATGATGCTAAGATAATAGGAAGGATAAGAAACTAGATGATTGTCATGCCCTTCAAGATGACCTGGACAAAATAAGTATGTGGAGCACACTTGGCAAATGGAATTTAAGTTAATAAATGCCATGGTAGAATGTGGAATAGGGAACATAGACCCCACACAATCTATATATTATGTGGAAAATCTTTAAAGAATTCTGATAAAGAAAGAGATCTAGGGGTGATTCTAGATAGAAAAACGATCATCTGAGGGACACATAAAGAATATTGTGCGAGGAGCCTATGCCACGCTTTCTAACTTCAGAATTGCTTTTAAATACATGGATGGCGATATACTGAAGAAATTGTTCACGACTTTTGTTAGGCCAACTAGAATATGCAGCGGTTGTGTGTGCCATATCTTAAGAAGCACATCAACAAACTGGAAAAGGTGCAAAGACATGCTACTAAGTGGCTCCCAGAACTGAAGAGCAAGAGCTACGAGGAGAGGTTAGAGGCATTAAATATGCCAAAACTAGAAGACAGAACAAAAAGAGGTGATATGATCACTACATACAAAACAGTAAATGTAATTGACAAAATCGACAGGGAAGATTTCCTGAGATCTGGAACTTAAGAACAAGAGGTCATAGATTTAAACTAGCTAAACACAGATGCCGAAGAAATATAAGAAAATTCACTTTCGCAAACAGAGTGGAAGACTTTTAGAAACAAGTTAGGTGAAAAGGTGGTGGAGGCCAATACTGTCAGTAGTTTCAAAGGTATATGACAAAGAGTGCTGGGAAGGTGGGACACACGAGCGTAGCTCTCATCTTGTAACTACACTTAGGTAATTACATACAAACACACACACGCGCACACACACAAACCACACACAAACACACACACACCACAAACACCACACACACACACAACACACACCCCACACACACACCCACCACCCACACACAACACACAACACACACAACACACACACACTGGGTGTGTGTGACAAGATGAGGAAAACAGAAGGGGCATATACAGAAAGTGACAAGAAATCTGCGAGGTACTGAATGCAAGTATCCATGGAGTGTTCACACCGAGCCTGAGCAGCTCCCATTGTTAGAAGCGATTACCCTAGATGAAAGATATAGAGGTGACAGCAGAGGAGGTAATGAACAGTTGACAACACTGGATGCAAATAACGCTGTTGGACCAGACATAGTACACCGTGGATACTAAAAGAGGCAGCGCAGGCTCTCAGCGTGCCGCTGGCAATGATCTTTATGATCACTTATGTTGGGAGAATTGCCCAGTGCTGGAAGGAGGTATATGTCGTACCGATCTTCAAGAAAGGTGATAGGGAGGAGGCACTTAACTACAGACCGTATCACAGACAAGCATCCCTGCAAGATACTTGAAAAGAATAATTAGGCTAAGACTTGTTGAGCACCGGAGAGCATTGGGTTTGTAAACAAGCACCAACATGGGTTCTGGACTGGGAAATCATGCCTAACAAACTTTTAGAATTCTATGATAAAGCAACAAGGATAAGGCAGGACAGAGAAGGCTGGGCAGACTGCATATTTCTTGACTGCCAAAAGGCCTTTGAAACAGTACCGCACATGAGACTGCTATACAAACTTGAGAGGCAGGCAGGAGTAAGCGGAAAGGCCCTAGCATGGTGAAGAACTACCTAACAGAAAGGAGCAGAGGGTAATGGTAAGGGGCGAGAAGTCGGACTGGCGAACAGTAACAAGCGGAGTACTCAAGGATCTGTGCTGGCCCAATCCTCTTTCTAATATACGTAAAGATATTGTTACAGGAGGTGAAATCGTACATGTTAGAGGGTTAGAGGCATTAAATATGCCAAAACTAGAAGACAGAAGAAAAGAGGTGATATGATCACTACATACAAAATTTTTGCCCAATTTTTCTCGCCGGCGCCTGGTATCGAANGGATATTTTGAAAACTGCAGGGTGGGTTTGGTCAAAATGTGACCCATCGCCGCTCTCAGTAATTGGCATATTTTCGGTATAAAAATTCGTAAATTCAAACTGCGAATACGTGCAGAGAGCCAGAATTTGGCTCCAAAATATGGCTCAATCATCGAATTTGGGATGTTTTAGAAATTTTGAAAACTGCAGTGGGGGTTTGGGCAAAATGTTACCCATCGCCGCTCTCAGTAATTGACATATTTTTGGTATAAAAAGTCGTAATTTCAAACTGCGAATACGTGTAGAGAGCCTGAATTTGGGTCCAAAATATGGCTCCAGCGTCCCATTTGGGATGTTTGGGATATTTTAAAAACTACAGGGAGGGTTTGGGCTAAATGTGAATCATCGCTGCTTTCAGTAATTGGCATATTTTCGGTATAAAAATCTTAATTTAAAACTGCGAATACGTACAGAGAGCCAGAATTTGGCTAAAAAATATGGCTCAATGGTCGAATTTTGGATGTTTGTGATATATTTTAAAACTGCAGGGGGGTTTGGGCAAAATGTGACCCAACACCGCTCTCAGTAATTGGCATATTTTCGGTATAAAAAGTCGTAATTTCAAACTGAGAATATGTGCAGAGAGCCATAATTTGGCTCCCAAATATGGCTCAATCTTCGAATTTTGGATGTTTGGGATATTTTGAAAACTGCAGGGTGGGTTTGGGCAAAATGCGATCCATCGCTGCTCTCAATAATTGGCAAATTTTCGGTATAAAATTCGTAATTTCAAACTGCGAATACGTGCTGAGCCTGAATTTTGCTCCAAATTATGGCTTAAGCGTCGAATTTGTGATGTTTGGGATATTTTGAAAACTTCAGGGGGGTATGGGCAAAATGTGACCCATCGCTGCTCTCAGTAATTGGCACATTTTCGATATAAAATTCATAATTTCAACTGCGAATACGTGCAGAGAGCCAGAATTTGGCTCCGAAATATGGTTAAAGGGTCCAATTTGGGATGTTTGTGATATATTATAAAACTGTAGGGGGGATTGGGCAAAATTTGACCCATCGCCGCTCTCAGTAATTTGCATACTTTTGGTATAAAAAGTCGTAATTTCAAACTGCGAATACGTGCAGAGAGCCAGAATTTGGCTCCCAAATATGGCTCAAATGCGGCTGAAACGTCGAAATATGCAATAAAATCACGGTTTCTCTCCTGAGAAATACGCATAATTAATTGCAAATTCACATTAAATACATAATTTTCAATCAACTATTCGTACCTCGTTAAATTAGCGAGTAAGATATTGATTTGGAGAGAAACCTTGTTTTTATTGCATATTTCGACGTTTCAGCCGCATTAGAGCTGTTTTAGCTCTAATCAGACAAGTCGGCGTTGCCTCCTCCGCATCAGCTCTAATGCGGCTGAAACATCGAAATATGCAATAAAAGCAGGGTTTCTCTCTTAATCAATATCTTCGTCGCTATTGTAACGAGGTACGAATGGTTGATTGAAAATAATGTATTTAATGTGAATTTGCAATTAATTATGCCTATACATCAGATTTGTCGCATATGTAATGAATTAATAACAATAAACTGGCAATCCTTAAAAACGTGGAAAATACGACAAGAGAGTCCATTATTTGTTCAAATCACACAAATCAATGTGTTTTCATTAGAATTAACTAAAATGTTCCAGATTTTCTGTGTATGTTACAGAAAGAAGATGTACTGCAAAAACAGCTCTATTGAGGCTGAAACGTCGAAATATGCAATAAAATCAGGGTTTCTCTCCTTGGATACGAATTGTCAGTTTATTGGTAATAATTCATTACATATGCGACAAATCTGATGTCTACGCGTAATTAATTGCAAATTCACATTAAATACATTATTTAAATCAACCTTTCGTACGTCGTTACAATAGCGAGTAAGATATTGATTAGGAGAGAAACCCTGTTTTTAATGCATATTTCGACGTTACAGCCGCATTAGAGCTGATGCGGAGTCTTATTAGAGCTAAAACAGCTCTAATGCGGCTGAAACGTCGAAATATGCAATAAAAACAAGGTTTCTCTCTTAATCAATGTCCTACTCGCTACTTTACCGAGATACAAATAGCTGATTGAAAATAATGTATTTAATGTGCATTTGCAATTAAATACGAGTTTGCATCATATATATCGTATATGTAGTGAATTCGTTCACTACATGCAAAAGTGGGGGGGCTTACTCCCGCCGTTTACCCGTTGGAGCTTTCTCTGTGACAGAACATTGCCGGAGACTGGAGGAGATCCAACGGGTAAAAGGCGGGAGTAAGCCCCCGCTCTCGCATGTAGTGATTGAATTCACTACATATATTCAATCAACCAATCGTACCTCGTTAAAATAGCGAGTAATATATTGATCAAGAGAGAAACCCTGTTTTTATTGCATGTTTCGACGTTTCAGCCGCATTAGAGCTGATGCGGAGGAGGCAACGGCAACTTGTCTGATTAGAGCTAAAACCGCTCTAATCCAGCTGAAACGTCGAAATATGCAATAAAAAAAGGGTTTCTCTCCTTATCAATATCTTACTCGCTAATTTAACGAGGTACGAATGGTTGATTGAAAATAATGTATTTAATGTGAATTTGCAATTAATTACGCGTATACATCAGAGTTGTTGCATATGTAATGAATTATTAACAATAAACTGACAATCCGTATCCAAGGAGAGAAACCCTGATTTTATTGCATATTTCGACGTTTCAGCTGCATTATAGCTGTTTTTGCAGTACATCTTCTTTCTGTAACATACACGGAAAATCTGGAATATTTTAGTTAATTCTAATGTAAACACATTGATTTGTGTGATTTGGACGAATAATGGACTATCTCGTCGTATTTCCCACGCTTTTAACGATTGCCAGTTTATTGTTATTAATTCATTACATATGCGACATATCTGATGTATACGCATAATTAACTGCAAATTCACATTAAATACATTATTTTCAATCAACCATTCGTACCTCGTTACAATAACGAGTAAGATATTGATTAGGAGAGAAACCTTGTTTTTATTGCATATTTCGACGTTTCAGCCAGATTAGAGCGGTTTTAGCTCTAATCAGACAAGTTGCCGTTGCCTCCTCCGCATCAGCTCTAATGCGGCTGAAACGTCGAAATATGCAATACAAACAGGGTTTCTCTCATGATCAATATATTACTCGCTATGTTAACGAGGTACGTTTGTTTGATTGAATATATGTAGTGAATTCGTTCACTACATGCGAGAGCGGGGGCTTACTCACGCCGTTTACCCGTTGGAGCTTTCTCTGTGCCAGAACATTGCCAGAGACTAGAGGAGGTTCAACGGGTCAACAGCGGGAGTAAGCCCCCACTCTCGCATGTAGAGAACGAATTGACTACATATACGATATATATGATGCAAACTCGTATTTAATTGCAAATGCACATTAAATACATTATTTTCAATCAACCATTTATACCTCGGTAAAGTAGCGAGTAGGACATTGATTAGGAGAGAAACCTTGTTTTTTTCTCCATGCCCTTTTACATTGCTGCATAGCTAGCCTACATCTCTGATTAAACCATGGGTTTCTCATTTTCATTTCTCTGTTTTCGTTTTGACTGGGACAAACTTGTTTACTGCGTCCTTGCACTTCTGCGTGATGTAATCCATCATATCTTGGGCCGTCTTTCCCCTGAGCTCTGTTTCCCATGCTATATCTGTTAGGAATTTTCTGATCCTCTCATAGTTTCTCTTTCGGTAAGCTAACCTTTTGGTTTCGGTATCCCTCCTCGAGTTCAATAACCCTTCTACAATCAAGTACTCAAACACCAGTACACTGTGGTCGCTCATTCCTACTGAGTCCTCAAAACCGATTTCTCTTATGTCGGAGTCGTTCAGTTCAGTGTGAGACGGTCGAGTCTCGCTGGTTCGCCATTGCCTCTCATCCTTGTGGGTTCTCGGACAGGCTGGGTTAAAACATTTCTTGTCACCACCTCCAATAGTTTGGCTCTCCACGTATCCTCGCCTCCATGCGGTTCCTCGTTCTCCCAGTCAATCCTTCCGTGATTGAAGTCGCCCATGATGAGCAGGTGGGATCTATTTCTACAGGCAGCAGATGCTGCCCTCTCAATTATAGTGTTAGACACACACACACACACACACACACACACAACACACACACACACACACACCACACACACACACCACACACACACACACACACACACACACACACACACCACACACACAATCACTGTGTGTGTGTGTGTGTGTGTGTGTGAACTTTGAGTACCTGGTAGAGCTAGGAATTATCCCACCCCCCACCCCCAAAAAAAAGAACTAGGAAACAAAAGGCTGGCATACCGAAAGGGAAATTATGAAGAGATGAGAAGCTTCCCAAGAGAAATACCTTGGGACACAGACCTCAGAGCTAAGTCAGTACAAAATGTGATGGACTATGTCACCCAAAAGTGTCAGGAGGCAGTAAGCAGATACATCCCGTCCCAAAAGGAAAAATCCGAGAAGCAAAAGAAGATCCATGGTATAATAGGGCATGTATGGAAGCAAAGAAACTGAACAAAAGGGCGTGGAGGCACTTCCGAAATAACAGAACACCAGAAAGCAGAGAGAGATACCAGAGAACCAGGAATGAGTATGTCAGGGTGAGAAGAGAAGCAGAGATAAGTTATGAAAATGATATAGCAAACAAAGCCAAGACCGAACCAAAGCTACTCCACAGTCACATCAGAAGGAAAACAACAGTGAAAGAACAGGTAGTGAAACTTAGAACAGGCGAGGACAGGTATACAGAGAATGACAAAGAGGTGTGTGAAGAACTCAATAAGAGGTTAAAAGAGGTCTTCACAACAGAACAAGGTGAGGTCACTGTGCTAGGAGAAAGGGTAGTAAACCAGGCGGCCTTGGAAGAGTTCGAAATTACGAGAGAAGAGGTCAAGAGACACCTACTGGAACT
Organism: Procambarus virginalis; assembly: GCA_020271785.1. NCBI lineage: Eukaryota > Metazoa > Arthropoda > Malacostraca > Decapoda > Cambaridae > Procambarus > Procambarus virginalis. Next base: position 20,329 of record WNGS01007149.1, read on the forward strand.
GGATGTTAGAAAGGCTGTTGGTCCAGACGGGATCTCGCCATGGGTACTGAAAGAGTGTGCAGAGGCACTTTGCTTGCCACTCTCCATAGTGTATAGTAGACCACTGGAGACGGGAGACCTACCAGAAATATGAAGACAGCGAATGTGGTCCCAATATACAAAAAGGGCGACAGGCAAGAGGCACTGAACTACAGGCCATTACCATTGACTTGTATACCATGCAAGGTGATGGAGAAGACCGTGAGAAAAAACCTGGTAGCACATCTGGAGAGAAGGGACTTCGTGACAAATCGCCAACATGGGTTCAGGGAGGGTAAATCTTGCCTGACCGGCTTAATAGAATTCTACGACCAGGTGACAAAGATTAAGCAAGAAAGAGAGGGCTGGGCGGACTGCATTTTCTTGGATTGTCGGAAAGCCTTTGACACAGTACCGCATAAGAGGCTGGTACATAAGCTGGAGAGACAGGCAGGTGTAGCTGGTAAGGTGCTCCAGTGGATAAGGGAGTACCTAAGCAATAGGAAGCAGAGAGTTACAGTGAGCGGTGAGACCTCCGATTGGCGTGAAGTCACCAGTGGAGTCCCACAGGGCTCTGTACTCGGTCCTATCTTGTTTCTGATATATGTAAATGATCTAACGGAGGGTACAGATTAATTTCTCTCAATGTTTGCGGACGATGCCAAAATTATGAGAAGGATTAAGACAGAAGAGGACTGTTTGAGGCTTCAAGAAGACCTAGACAAACTAAAGGAATGGTCGAACAAACGCTTGTTAGAGTTTAACCCAACCAAATGTAATGTAATGAAGATAGGTGAAGGGAGCAGGAGGCCAAATACAAGGTATCATCTGGGAGAGGAAATTCTTTAGGAGTCAGAGAAAGAAAAAGACTTGGGAGTTGATATCACGCCAGACCTGTCTCCTGCAGCCCATATCAAGAGGATAACATCAGCGGCATATGCCAGGCTAGCCAACATACGAACGGCATTCAGAAACTTGTGCAAAGAATCATTCAGAACTTTATATACCACATATGTCAGGCCAATCCTGGAGTATGCAGCCCCAGCATGGAGTCCATATCTAGTCAAGGATAAGACTAAACTTGAAAAGGTTCAAAGGTTTGCCACCAGACTAGTACCCGAGCTGAGAGGTATGAGCAACGAGGAGAGACTGCGGGAATTAAACCTCACTTCGCTGGAAGACAGAAGAGTTAGGGAGGACATGATCACTACATTCAAGATTCTCAAGGGAATTGATAGGGTAAATAAAGACAGGCTATTTAACACAAGGGGCACACGCACTAAGGGACACAGGTGGAAACTGAGCTCCCAAATGAGCCACAGAGATATTACAAAGAACATTTTTAGCGTCAGAGTGGTTGACAAATGGAATGCATTAGGAAGTGATGTGGTGGAGGCTGACTCCATACACAGTTTTAAGTGTAGATATGATAGAGCCCAATAGGCTCAGGAATCTGTACACCTGTTGATTGACGGTTGAGAGGCGGGACCAAAGAGCCAGAGCTCAACCCCCGCAAACACAACTAGGTGAGTACACACACACACACAGACACACACACACACACACATCTGATATTTACCCTGAATTAGTCGGATATAAGGGAAGTTAAGTTGGAAGCCCCCTTGGGAATGAGTGATCATAGTGTATTGAGCTATGAGTACTTGGTTGAGCTAGGAATTATCACCCCCGGAAAAGAACCGCGAAACAAAGGGCTGG
>WNGS01007149.1:25744-55880 GCA_020271785.1 Procambarus virginalis
AGTTGTGATGAAGATGCTGCTGGGGTTGCCTGAAGATGTAGGGGGTTGTTGTGAAGATACTGCTGGGGATTGTATGATAGACATGCTGCTGGGGATCGAGTGGAGATGTTCTGGGTTTTGAGAAAAATGCTGCTGATGGTTGTGTGGTGAAGATGCTGCTGATGGCTATGTGGTGAAGATACTGCTAATGGTTGTGTGGTGGAGATACTGCTAATGGTTGTGTGGTGGATATGCTACTGATGGTTGTATGGTAAAGATGCTGCTGATGGTTGTGTGGTGAAGATGCTGCTGATGGTTGTGTGGTGAAGATGCTGCTGATGGTTGTGTGGTGAAGATGCTGCTGATGGTTGTGTGGTGGAGATGCTGCTGATGGTTGTGTGGTGAAAATGCTGCTGATGGTTGTGTGGTGAAGAGGATGCTGATGGTTTTGTGGTAAAGATGATGTTGGGGATTCTGTGGTGATGATTTTGCTGCGGGATGTGTGGTGAAGATTTTGCTGAGGTATGTGTGGTGTAGATGTTGCTGGGGATGTGTGGTGAAGATGTTGCTGGGGGATGTGTGGTGTAGATGTTGCTGGGGAATGTGTGGTGAACGTGCTGCTAAGGGATGTTAGGTTACATGCGGATTGGGGTTATGTGGTGAAGATGGTACTGGGGGTTATGAAGATGCTGATGGAGGCATGAAGTGAAAATGCTTCTAGGGTTGTCTGGTGAAGATGACGATTGGGGTGTGCGGTAAAGATGCTGAGGTTGGTTATCAAGATGCTGCATGATATTTAGTGAAGATGCTGCTAGCGATATGTAGTGAAGATACTGCATGGGGATCTGATCTGAAGGTGCTGTTGGAGATTGAGTGAAGATGATATGTGTTGTTGTGAAGATGCAGCTGGGTGTTGTTTGGTGAATTTGCTGCTGGGGGTTGAGTGAGGGTGCTTTGGGTAGTTGTAAAGATGCTACTCAGGGTTAAGTGAAGATGATACAGGTTGTGAAGATGCTCCTGGTTGTTGTGCGGTGAAGATGTTGAAGGTTGTCGTGAAAATTTTACTAGGGTATTAGTGAAGATGATGAGGGTTTGTTGTGAAGATGCGGAAAGTGGGTTGTGTGTTGAAGATGTTGCTAGGGATTATGATGAAGATGTTGCTTGGTGTTGTGTGGTATTCTGGGAATATGATGTTAAGACCCTGCTGGTGTTATGTTGTGAAGATGCTGCTAGGGTAATGTGGTGAAGATGCTGCGGCTGGTTATGTTGTGAAGATGCTGCTGGGAGTTTTGTGGTGACGATGCTGTTGGGGGTTGTAGTGAAAATGCTGCTTGGTGTTATGAAGAAGATGATTCTGGGGGCTGTTATGAAGATGCTGCTGGTGTTATATGTTTAAGATGCTGCTGGAGTTATGTGGTGAAGATGCAGCTGGGGGTTATGTTGTGAAAATGATGATTGTGTTATGTGGTGAAGATGCAGCTGGGGGTTATGATGAAGATGCTGCACGTGGTTGTGTGGTGAAGAAGCTACTGGGAGTTGTGATGAAGATGCCGCAGTGGTTATGTGGTGAAGATACTGCTGGTGGTTGTGAGGTTATGGTACTGCTACGGGTTGTGTGGTGTAGATGTGTCTTGGGGTTGTGTGATGAAAATGATGCTGGGAGTTGAGTGAAGATGATTTTGGTTGTTGTGAAGATGTTGCTGGGGGATGTGTGGTGAAGAAGTTGCTGGGTGTACAGTGACGATTATATGGGAAGTTGTGAAGATGCTTCAGGGGGTTGTGTAATAAAGATGATACTGGGAGTTGTATGGTAAAGATGATATGGGTTGTTGTGAAGAAGCTTCTGGGGTTGTGTGGTGAAAATGCTGCTAAGGGATGTAATTTGGGTTAAGGAATGTGGATTTGTATGAAGTTGCTGCTGATGATTGTGGGGTGAAAATGTTGCCTAGGGGTTGTATTGTGAATATGCTGCTGTGGGTTGTGTGGGTGAAAATGTTGCCTAGGGGTTGTATTGTGAATATGCTGCTGTGGGTTGTGTGGGTGAAAATGTTGCCTAGGGGTTGTATTGTGAATATGCTGCTGTGGGTTGTGTGAGTGAAAATGCGGCTTGAGGTAGTGTGAAGATGATATTTGTTGTTTGGTGAAGATGCTGTTGTGGGTTGTGTTATGAAGATGCTGCTGCTGGGGAGTTGTGTGGTGAAGAGGTTGCTGGGGTTGTGTTGTGAAGATGTTGTTTGGGGGATGTTGTGCATATGTTGTTTGGGGTTGTGATGTGAAGATGCTGCTGTTGCAAAGACTCTGCTTTGCTGTTGTTGGGAAGACGCTGCTAAGATGTTAAGGGCCTGACAGCTGAGTGTACAGCGCTTCCGATTTGTAGTCCTGAGGCTCTGGGTTTGATCCCCGGTGGAGGCAGAAACAAATCGGCAGTTTCTTTCACCCTGTTGCACCTGTTACCTAGTAATAAATAGGTACCTGGGAGTAAGACAGCTGCTACTTGCTGCTTCCTGTATGTGTGTGTGCGTGTGTGTATGTGTGTTGTGACGGTGTTCCCCCCCTTCTAATTCTCCCACGCCTGCTGTAAGAGTCATGTCCACTATTCCCGAGCGTTTTCTACATTGCAGGCATCAGTTGAACATATGTGGGAGAGAGTAGTATTCTCGATGAGCCGAGAAATTCGTGAAAGAAGAATATTTTGGCCTGTGGGATAGGCCCTTTAGGGAGCCAAAATGGCGCTGGCGAGTCTGTTCTCCCGCCAAAACTGTGTGACGTCAGTGTCGCCAGATTGGTCACCGTCAGCGACGTGGCACTGGGAGCCAATGAAAACCTCCTTTGGAAAATGTGACATCACATAGGCGGGGGGAGTCCAGCCGTAGCGGCGCTTTCGCGCCATCAGTCTTACACGACGCGTCCGAGAGGCAGGACGTGCGACCGGTCATCCTGTCTGAGTGACGGATTACCGAGCTCCGGTGGATAATAAGCGTCTCCTGTTGTTAGCGCGCACTCTGTGAGGTCTTCCTGCAACCCAGATGTGGCTGAGATAAGGAATTGACAGAATATTGAGCAACAAGTGCTCAGGGACAGGTGCGTTGCAAGAAGTGGGCCGGGCATCGACGTGTGACATCCTTGGCAGTTCACCAGAATAAGAGACAGCTTAGTGGCCGGGCCAATCCACCGTGAGTGAATCGAGTTGACCACCTTGTCAACTTGGTTGAACGTGTGATCGACGATCCTGTCAAGTTTGACAGTAACCCCACCTTCGTGGAACCCTACGAGTCAATAGTTGGATGCAAGCACGTCGAGAAGTCTTCCCAAATACCTAGTGACATACCTAGACGACGAGGGAATTGACAGTGAAGTGAGCTTCAAGTGCTCTGAAGTCGGGTGCTGTGCGTGTGGAGCTTAAGCAGTATCGTCTGGGACGGCTGATAACTTCACAGAGACATCGTAGTGGTGAGAGGCAGTTCCTCTGGGAGTATAGTGACAAGGACTAATTGGGAAACGTACGACGACCGCCGAGACGTAGGCTGGCTGCCGTAGTTGGGAGGAAAGTTGACGGCCAGGAGACCGACTTCAACCCTGCAACGAACTGGAGGAGAAGCACGGACCTGCAGTGTACAGAAAGCGGCGAGACACGAAAATCCTAAGGCGTTGGCTTGTGTTTCTGGAGGGTGTACGAGGCGAGAGCCTGGACCAGGAGCTACAACCCAACTGTCATCCTATGATAGGTGAAGTAGGTGTTTACAGTTGCCCTCCCATTTCCCCTTTAGTTAGCTATAGATACTTGTCAGAATATTTTATATGTCGTGAGCAAGTCTCACCTGAGTCTAAGTCACAGAGAGCACAGTGTGTGGTGAGGCTACCCAGAGTACTCACAGTATCAGTTTACACATATATCTATGTGTGGGTGTGTGCAAGCACCAGGATTCATTAAGGAATTTACTGTGACTGTAATTCATTTCCTGTGATTATTATTATTATATATATTAGTAGTAAACCAGATTTGGTGTTAGGCTATGAGCCCAGAATTTATATAAATGCCTGTGTATTGATCTCCATGATTTATTGATATAAATGCCTGTGTATTGTTCTCCATGATTTATTGATATAAATGCCTGTGTATTGATCTCCATGATTTATTGATATAAATGCCTGTGTATTGATCTCCTTGATTTATTGATATAAATGCCTGTGTATTGATCTCCATGGATATATATATATATATATATATATATATATATATATATATATATATATATATGCATGTGATTCGATCAATGATTTATCTATGACATGCCTGTGTACTGAATAATCTAGTATACTTGAAGTGATTGCCAGTTATATATCCTTAAGAGGAAGTATAGATTTAAAGATACGTTCAGTGATCAAGCGAGTGCATTCACAGTAAATATTATTAAGAATAGAGTAATCTTTTGGTACGGTGAAAAGTCACTGTGAGTGCAGTGTGAATAAGATATTAATGGTGAGACCAGTGAAGTGGTGTATCGCAACCCAGTGGAAACATAAGTATGTCATGTGAATGTTAAACACAGTGTTTTGCGAAAAGTTAAATAAACGGGGATTGTGACAGAATTAGAAAACAAGCACTATTCTTTCTCACGGGTGCTAGGGCCCGGAGTCAGCTGACTTTGACAGGTGACGCGAGGGGTTGCCGTGTGTTACCATTTGGGGCATTCCGGATTATTTGTCATTATTTGCGGCGGAGTGAGCAGCTGTTATACTTTGTTCCTGATACGTTTATTGCATACCTGTTTCTCGTTGTTTTTTAAGTAAAATACCAAAACTCTTTGGTGTTTGATATCATCCCCTCCATTGATCTTGTGACTGTGTAAGGAAGTAAGACAGAGTGACAGAAGTAATTACTTGCCTGAGACCATACTATTTAAAATTGCTCTTACCACAATTACCACAATTACACCTCACCACTGCTGTGTTACTGGACACCTAAAAAACACCAGTTGGCGACCTTGAAGGCTGTGTGATAGTTCTGTGCCGGGGCGGGCCACAGATTCAGGGAATAATCTTTGTCTCCACTCATTTTACAACGTAAGGCCGGTTGTGAAATCGACTGGGGGTACTCTCCTGGGCGCGCAGTGGAGCCTAGAGGATTGAGGGAAGACCCGTAGAACGACGGTGAGTAAGGGTTATTGTCAGAGCAACCACGTCGAGAGGAGATCTAGTCTACCGTTGCTTAACCCTTAACCCAAGAACCGTGAACACCCCGACAGTGTGTACTCACCTAGTTGTGCTTGCGGGGGTTGAGCTCTGGCTCTTTGGTCCCGCCTCTCAACCATCAATCAACAGGTGTACAGTTTCCTGTGCCTACTGGGCTCTATCATATCTACATTTGAAACTGTGTATGGAGTCAGCTTCCACCACATCACTTCCTAGTGCATTCCATTTACTAACTACTCTGACACTGAAAAAGTTCTTTCTAATGTCTCTGTGGCTCATTTGGGTACTCAGCTTCCACCTGTGTTCCCTTGTTCACGTCCCTCCAGTGATGAATAGTTCATCCTTGTTTACCCGGTTGACTTCCCTGAGGATTTTGTAGGTTGTGATCATGTCCCCCCTTACTCTTCTGTCTTCCAGTGTCGTAAGGTGCATTTCCCGCAGCCTTTCCTCATGACTCATGCCTCTTAGTTCTCGGACTAGTCTAGTAGCATACTTTTGGACTTTTTCTAGCTTCGTCTTGTGCTTGACAAGGTACAGGCTCCATGCTGGGGCCGCATACTCCAGGATTGGTCTTACATATGTGGTGTACAAGATTTTGAATGATTCCTTACACAGGTTCCTGAACGCCGTTCTGATGTTAGCAAGCCTCGCATATGCCGCAGACGTTATTCTCTTTATGTGAGCTTCAGGTGACAGGTTTGGTGTGATATCAACTCCTAGATCTTCCTCTCTGTCTGTTTCATTAAGTACTTCATCTCCTATTCTGTATCCTGTGTCTGGCCTTCTGTTTCCACTACCTAGTTTCATTACTTTGCATTTACTCGGGTTGAACATCAACAGCCATTTGTTGGACCATTCACTCAGTCTACCTAGGCCATCTTGTAGCCTTCTACTATCATCCTCTGTTTCAATCCTCCTCATATTTTTTGCATCGTCGGCAAACATTGAGAGGAACGAATCTATACCCTCTGGGAGATCATTTACATATACAAGAAACAGTATAGGTCCAAGGACTGACCCCTGCGGGACTCCACTTGTAACGTCTCGCCAATCTGAAATCTCACCCCTCACACAGACTCGTTGTCTCCTGTTGCTTAGGTACTCCTCTAACCACCGGAGTACCTTCCCTTTCACTCCAGCCTGCACCTCCAGCTTTCTCACTAGCCTCTTGTGTGGCACTGTATCAAAGGGTTTCTGACAATCCAAAAATATGCAGTCTGCCCACCATTCTCTTTCTTGCCTAATTTTTGTTGCCTGGTCGTAGAATTCAAGTAACCCTGTGAGGAAGGACCTGCCATCCCTGAACCCATGTTGATGCTGTTTTACAAAGTTCCTTCGCTCCAGATGCTCCACTAGTTTTTTTCGCACAATCTTCTCCATCAGCCTGCATGGTATGCAGGTTAGGGACACTGGCCTGTAGTTCAGTGCCTCCTGTCTATCCCCTTTCTTGTATCTCGGGACTACGTTAGCTGCTTTCCAAATATCTGGCAGTTCCCCTGTTGCCAGTGATTTGTTATACACTATGGAGAGTGGTAGGCACACTTCTCTTGCTCCTTCCTTTAGAACCCAGGGGAGATTCCATCTGGGCCTATAGCCTTTGTCACATCCAACTCTAGTAAACACTTCCTTACTTCCCGGCCGATAATCTCAAAGTCTTCCTGTGGTTCCTGGTTAGCTATTCCCTCTCTTACCTCTGGAATTTCTCCTTGCTCTAAGGTGAAGACCTCCTGGAATTTCTTATTCAACTCCGCACACACTTCCTTGTCATTTGTAGTGAATCCTTCCGCCCCTATCCTTAATTTCATAACCTGTTCCTTTACTGTTGTTTTTCTCCTGATGTGGCTATGCAACAATTTAGGCTGAGTCTTTGCCTTGCTTGCGATGTCATTTTCGTATTGTCTTTCTGCCTCTCTTCTCAACCTGATATATTCATTCCTGGCATTCTGGTATCTTTCTCTGCTCTCCAGTGTCCTGTTATTTCTATAGTTTCTCCATGCCCTTTTACATTGCTGCATAGCTAGCCTACATCTCTGATTAAACCATGGGTTTCTCATTTTCATTTCTCTGTTTTCGTTTTGGACTGGGACAAACTTGTTTACTGCGTCCTTGCACTTCTGCGTGATGTAATCCATCATATCTTGGGCCGTCTTTCCCCTGAGCTCTGTTTCCCATGCTATATCTGTTAGGAATTTTCTGATCCTCTCATAGTTTCTCTTTCGGTAAGCTAACCTTTTGGTTTCGGTATCCCTCCTCGAGTTCAATAACCCTTCTACAATCAAGTACTCAAACACCAGTACACTGTGGTCGCTCATTCCTACTGAGTCCTCAAAACCGATTTCTCTTATGTCGGAGTCGTTCAGTTCAGTGTGAGACGGTCGAGTCTCGCTGGTTCGCCATTGCCTCTCATCCTTGTGGGTTCTCGGACAGGCTGGGTTAAAACATTTCTTGTCACCACCTCCAATAGTTTGGCTCTCCACGTATCCTCGCCTCCATGCGGTTCCTTGTTCTCCCAGTCAATCCTTCCGTGATTGAAGTCGCCCATGATGAGCAGGTGGGATCTATTTCTACAGGCAGCAGATGCTGCCCTCTCAATTATAGTGTTAGACACACACACACACACACACACACACACACACACACCACACACACACACACACACACAACACACACACACACACACAAACACACACACACACACACAACACCACACACACACACACACACACACCACACTGTGTGTGTGTGTGTGTGTGAACTTTGAGTACCTGGTAGAGCTAGGAATTATCCCACCCCCCACCCAAAAAAAAAGAACTAGGAAACAAAAGGCTGGCATACCGAAAGGGAAATTATGAAGAGATGAGAAGCTTCCCAAGAGAAATACCTTGGGACACAGACCTCAGAGCTAAGTCAGTACAAAATGTGATGGACTATGTCACCCAAAAGTGTCAGGAGGCAGTAAGCAGATACATCCCGTCCCAAAAGGAAAAATCCGAGAAGCAAAAGAAGATCCATGGTATAATAGGGCATGTATGGAAGCAAAGAAACTGAACAAAAAGGCGTGGAGGCACTTCCGAATAACAGAACACCAGAAAGCAGAGAGAGATACCAGAGAACCAGGAATGAGTATGTCAGGGTGAGAAGAGAAGCAGAGATAAGTTATGAAAATGATATAGCAAACAAAGCCAAGACCGAACCAAAGCTACTCCACAGTCACATCAGAAGGAAAACAACAGTGAAAGAACAGGTAGTGAAACTTAGAACAGCGAGGACAGGTATACAGAGAATGACAAAGAGGTGTGTGAAGAACTCAATAAGAGGTTAAAAGAGGTCTTCACAACAGAACAAGGTGAGGTCACTGTGCTAGGAGAAAGGGAGTAAACAGGCGCCTTGGAAGAGTTCGAAATTACGAGAGAAGAGGTCAGAGACACCTACTGGAACTGGATGTTAGAAAGGCTGTTGGTCCAGACGGGATCTCGCCATGGGTACTGAAAGAGTGTGCAGAGGCACTTTGCTTGCCACTCTCCATAGTGTATAGTATACCACTGGATCGGGAGACCTACCAGAAATATGAAGACAGCGAATGTGGTCCCAATATACAAAAGGGCGACAGGCAAGAGGCACTGAAACTACAGGCCATTACCATGACTTGTATACCATCAAGGTGATGAGACGACCGTGAGAAAAAACCTGGTAGCACATCTGGAGAGAAGGGACTTCGTGACAAATCGCCAACAGGGGTTCAGGGAGGGTAAATCTTGCCTGACCNACACACCACACACACACACACACACACAACACACATTAAGGATAGGGGCGGATGATTCACTAAAATGACAAGGAAGTGTATGAGGAACTGAATAAGAAATTCCAGGAGGTCTTCACCTTAGAGCAAGAAGAAATTCCAGAGATAAGAGAGGGAATAGCTAACCAGGAACCACTGGAAGAGTTTGAGATTACCAGCGGGGAATTAAGGAAGTGTTTACTAGAGTTGGATGTGACAAAGGCTATAGGCCCAGATGGAATCTTCCCTTGGATACTAAAGGAAGGAACAGAAGAACTGTGCCTACCATTCTCCATAGTGTATAACAAATCACTAGCAACAGGGGAGCTGCCAGATATTTGGAAAGCAGCTAACGTAGTCCCGATATACAAGAAAGGGGATAGACAGGAAGCACTGAACTACAGGCCAGTGTCCCTAACCTGCATACCATGCAAGCTGATGGAGAAGATTGTGCAAAAAAACTAATGGAGAATCTGGAGCGAAGGAACTTTGTAACACAGCACCAACATGGATTCAGGGATGGCAGGTCCTGCCTCACAGGGTTACTTGAATTCTACGACCAGGCAACAAAAATAAGGCAAGAAAGAGAAGGGTGGGCTGACTGCATATTTTTGGATTGTCAGAAAGCCTTCGATACAGTGCCACACAAGAAGTTAGTGAAAAAGCTGGAGATGCAGGCTGGAGTGAAAGGGAAGGTACTCCGTTGGATACAGGAGTACCTAAACAACAGGAGACAACGAGTCAGTGTGAGGGGTGAGGTCTCAGATTGGCGAGACGTTACGAGTGGAGTCCCGCAGGGGTCAATCCTTGGATCCTATACTGTTTCTGATATATGTAAATGATCTCCCAGAGGGTATAGAATCGTTTCTCTCAATGTTTGCCGATGATGCAAAAATTATGAAGAGGATTGAAACTGAGGACGATAGTAGGAGGCTACAAGATGACCTAGATAGACTGAGTGAATGGTCCAACAAATGGCTGTTGAAGTTCAACCCGAGTAAATGCAAAGTAATGAAACTAGGCAGTGGAAACAGGAGGCCAGACACAGGATACAGAATAGGAGATGAAGTACTTAATGAAACGGACAGAGAGAAAGATCTAGGAGTTGATATCACACCAAACCTATCTCCTGAAGCCCACATAAAAAGAATAACGTCTGCGGCATATGCGAGGCTGGCTAACATCAGAACAGCGTTCAGGAACCTGTGTAAGGAATCATTCAGAATCTTGTACACCACTTATGTAAGACCAATCCTAGAGTATGCGGCCCCAGCATGGAGCCCGTACCTTATCAAGCACAAGACGAAGCTGGAAAAAGTCCAAAGGTATGCTTCTAGACTAGTCCCAGAACAGAACTCTCCCCCGGTCGCTGGTGGGCTGCAGATCGTCTCCCACGGTAGTTGGTGGGCGGCAGATCCTCTCCCCCGGTCGATGCTGGACTGCAGATCCTCTCCCCCGGTCGCTGCTGGGCTGCAGATCCTCTCCCCCGGTCGCTGCTGGGCTGCAGATCCTCTCCCACGGTAGCTGGTGGATTGCAGATCCTTTCTCTCGGTCGCTGGTGGGCTACAGATCGTCTCCCGTGGTCGCTGCTGGGCTGCAGATCCTCTCCCCCGGTCGTTGCTGGGCTGCAGATCGTCTCCCGTGGTCGTTGCTGGGCTGCAGATCCTCTCCCACGGTAGCTGGTGGGCGGCAGATCCTCTCCCCCAGTCGATGCTGGACTGCAGATCCTCTCCTCCGGTCGCTGCTGGGCTGCAGATCCTCTCCCACGGTAGCTGGTGGGCGGCAGATCCTCTCCCCCGGTCGATGCTGGACTGCAGATCCTCTCCTCCGGTCGCTGCTGGGCTGCAGATCCTCTCCCCCGGTCGCTGGTGAGTTGCAGATCCTCTCTCCCGGTCGCTGGTGGACCTCAGATCGTCTCCCGTGGTCGCTGGTGGGCTGCAGATCCTCTTCCACGGTCGCTGGTTGGCGGCAGATCCTCTCCCCCGGTCGCTGCTGGGCCGCAGATCCTCTCCCACGGTCGCTGGTTGGCGGCAGAACCTCTCCCTCGGTCGCTGCTGGGCTGCAGATCCTCTTTCCCGGTCGCTGCTGGGCTGCAGATCCTCTCACCCTGTCGCTGGTGGGCTGCAGATCCTCTCCCCCTGTCGCTGGTGGGCTGCAGATTCTCTCCCCCTGTCGCTGGTGGGCTGCAGATCCTCTCCCTCAGTCGCTGATGGGCTGCAGATCCTCTCCCCGGTCGCTGCTGGGCTGCAGATCCTCTTCCCCGATCGCTGCTGGGCTGCAGATCTTCTCCCCCGGTCGCTGCTGGGCTGCAGATCCTCTCCATCGTCGCTGGTGGGCTGCAGATCCTCTCCCCTGTCGCTGGTGGGCTGCAGATCCTCTCCCCCTGTCGCTGGTGGGCTGCAGATCCTCTCCCCCGGTCGCTGCTGGGCTGCAGATCCTCTCCCTCGGTCGCTGCTGGGCTGCAGATCCTCTCCCTCGGTCGCTGCTGGGCTGCAGATCCTCTCCCTCGGTCGCTGCTGGGCTGCAGATCCTCTCCCTCGGTCGCTGCTGGGCTGCAGATCCTCTCCCTCGGTCGCTGCTGGGCTGCAGATCCTCTCCCTCGGTCGCTGCTGGGCTGCAGATCCTCTCCCTCGGTCGCTGCTGGGCTGCAGATCCTCTCCCTCGGTCGCTGCTGGGCTGCAGATCCTCTCCCTCGGTCGCTGCTGGGCTGCAGATCCTCTCCCTCGGTCGCTGCTGGGCTGCAGATCCTCTCCCTCGGTCGCTGCTGGGCTGCAGATCCTCTCCCTCGGTCGCTGCTGGGCTGCAGATCCTCTCCCTCGGTCGCTGCTGGGCTGCAGATCCTCTCCCCTGTCGCTGGTGGGCTGCAGATCCTCTCCCTCGTCGTTGCTGGGCTGCAGATCCTCTCCCTCGGTCGCTGCTGGGCTGCAGATCCTCTCCCTCGGTCGCGTTGCTGGGCTGCAGATCCTCTCCCTCGGTCGCTGCTGGGCTGCAGATCCTCTCCTCGGTCGCTGCTGGGCTGCAGATCCTCTCCCCCTGTCGCTGCTGGGCTGCAGATCCTCTCCCTCGGTCGTTGCTGGGCTGCAGATCCTCTCCCTCGGTCGCTGCTGGGCTGCAGATCCTCTCCCTCGGTCGTTGCTGGGCTGCAGATCCTCTCCCTCGGTCGCTGCTGGGCTGCAGATCCTCTCCCTCGGTCGCTGCTGGGCTGCAGATCCTCTCCCTCGGTCGCTGCTGGGCTGCAGATCCTCTCCCTCGGTCGCTGCTGGCTCCTCATAGTTTTCATAGAGCAGTTATAATAATGTGATTAGGTTGGCGAAGCTGGTTGTTGTATGGTGAAAAATTAATGGTTGTTGTGAAAATGTTGTGGGTGTTGGTGAAGATGATGTGGATTGTTGTGAAAATGTTGTGGGTGTTGGTGAAGATGTTGTGGATTGTGGTGAAGATGCTGTTGGCTGAGGTTGTGTGATGATGTTTTGGGTGGTGAAGATGATGCTTTTGGTTGAGAGAAGATGATATGGTTGGTGATGAAGATGCTTTAGGGTTGTGTGAAGATGTTGTGGGTGTTGGTGAAGATGTTGTGGATTGTGGTGAAAATGTTGTGGGTGTTGGTGAAGATGTTGTGGATTGTGGTGAAAATGTTGTGGGTGTTGGTGAAGATGTTGTGGATTGTGGTGAAATGTTGTGGGTGTTGGTGAAGATGTTGTGGATTGTGGTGAAAATGTTGTGGGTGTTGGTGAAGATGTTGTGGATTGTGGTGAAGATGCTGAGGGTTGAGGTGAAGATGCTGTTGGCTGAGGTGAAGATGTTTTGGTTAGTGAAGATGCTGCTGGGGGTTCTTAGAACATGCTGTTGGTTGTGATGATGATTATGTGAGTTGCGACAAAGATGCTGTTGTGGGTTGTGTGATGATGTTGTGGGTTGTGAAGATGATGCTTGGAGTTGAGAGAAGGTGATATGGTTGGTGATGAAGATGCTGTCGGGTTTTGTGAAGAAGTTGTGGGTTGTTGTTAAGATGTTGCTGGGGGTTGAGTGAAGATGATATTGGTTGTTGTGAAGATGCTGCACGTGGTTATGAAGACGCTATTTGGGTTAAGTAGTTAAGATGCTGCATTTGTTCTGTGGAGAAAATGTTGCAGGGGTTATGAAGATGATGCTGGTGGTTGTGTGGTTGAGATGCTGTTTAGGTTATGTAGCGAACATGCTGCAGGGGTTATGTTGTGTAGATGCTGTTGGGGGTTATGATGAATATGCTCCTGATGGATGTGATGAAGATGCTGCTGGGGTTATATGGTGAAGATGATGTTAGTGTTTTGACGTGAAGATGGAACTGGGGCTATGTGGTGAAGATGCTGTGGAGGTTATGTGTTGAAGATGATGCTAAGGTTTGTGTGGTGAAGATGTTACTGGAGTTTTGTGGTGAAGTTGCTGCATGGGATTGCTTGGTGGAGAAGCTTTATGTGGGTTGTGTGATGAATGCTGCATGTGGTTGTGTGGTGAAGATTCTGCTGGCGGTTGAATGATGAGGATGGTTCTCATGGTAGTGTGGTGAAGTTGCTGCTGGTCGTTGTGTGATGAAGGTGCTATTAGGGGTTGTTTGGTGAAGATGAACGTCGGGTGTGTGTGCTGAAGATGCTGCTCGGGGTTGTATGGTGAGGATGTTACTGGAGGTTGAGTGAAGAATATAATAGTTGTTGTGAAGATGGTGGTGGGGGTTTAGTCAAGATTATTTGTTTTTTTTTTGTCAAAATGATTCTGGGGGTTGTGTGGTGAAGCTGATACTTGGGGTTGTGTTGTGAAGATGCGGTTGTATGTTTTGTAGTGAAGATGATCCTTGGGGTTGAGTGATGTAGATGCTTCTGGAGGATGTGTGAGGATGTTGTTGAATGTTGTTAAGATGCTGCTTGGGGTTGAAAGAAGATGATATGAGTTGTGATGAAGATGCTGCTGGGGTTGCCTGAAGATGTAGGGGGTTGTTGTGAAGATACTGCTGGGGATTGTATGATAGACATGCTGCTGGGGATCGAGTGGAGATGTTCTGGGTTTTGAGAAAAATGCTGCTGATGGTTGTGTGGTGAAGATGCTGCTGATGGCTATGTGGTGAAGATACTGCTAATGGTTGTGTGGTGGAGATACTGCTAATGGTTGTGTGGTGGAGATGCTACTGATGGTTGTATGGTAAAGATGCTGCTGATGGTTGTGTGGTGAAGATGCTGCTGATGGTTGTGTGGTGAAGATGCTGCTGATGGTTGTGTGGTGAAGATGCTGCTGATGGTTGTGTGGTGGAGATGCTGCTGATGGTTGTGTGGTGAAATGCTGCTGATGGTTGTGTGGTGAAGAGGATGCTGATGGTTTTGTGGTAAAGATGATGTTGGGGATTCTGTGGTGATGATTTTGCTGCGGATGTGTGGTGAAGATTTTGCTGAGGTATGTGTGGTGTAGATGTTGCTGGGGGATGTGTGGTGAAGATGTTGCTGGGGGATGTGTGGTGTAGATGTTGCTGGGGAATGTGTGGTGAACGTGCTGCTAAGGGATGTTAGGTTACATGCGGATTGGGGTTATGTGGTGAAGATGGTACTGGGGGTTATGAAGATGCTGATGGAGGCATGAAGTGAAAATGCTTCTAGGGTTGTCTGGTGAAGATGACGATTGGGGTGTGCGGTAAAGATGCTGAGGTTGGTTATCAAGATGCTGCATGATATTTAGTGAAGATGCTGCTAGCGATATGTAGTGAAGATACTGCATGGGGATCTGATCTGAAGGTGCTGTTGGAGATTGAGTGAAGATGATATGTGTTGTTGTGAAGATGCAGCTGGGTGTTGTTTGGTGAATTTGCTGCTGGGGGTTGAGTGAGGGTGCTTTGGGTAGTTGTAAAGATGCTACTCAGGGTTAAGTGAAGATGATACAGGTTGTGAAGATGCTCCTGGTTGTTGTGCGGTGAAGATGTTGAAGGTTGTCGTGAAAATTTTACTAGGGTATTAGTGAAGATGATGAGGGTTTGTTGTGAAGATGCGGAAAGTGGGTTGTGTGTTGAAGATGTTGCTAGGGATTATGATGAAGATGTTGCTTGGTGTTGTGTGGTATTCTGGGAATATGATGTTAAGACCCTGCTGGTGTTATGTTGTGAAGATGCTGCTAGGGTAATGTGGTGAAGATGCTGCGGCTGGTTATGTTGTGAAGATGCTGCTGGGAGTTTTGTGGTGACGATGCTGTTGGGGGTTGTAGTGAAAATGCTGCTTGGTGTTATGAAGAAGATGATTCTGGGGGCTGTTATGAAGATGCTGCTGGTGTTATATGTTTAAGATGCTGCTGGAGTTATGTGGTGAAGATGCAGCTGGGGGTTATGTTGTGAAAATGATGATTGTGTTATGTGGTGAAGATGCAGCTGGGGGTTATGATGAAGATGCTGCACGTGGTTGTGTGGTGAAGAAGCTACTGGGAGTTGTGATGAAGATGCCGCAGTGGTTATGTGGTGAAGATACTGCTGGTGGTTGTGAGGTTATGGTACTGCTACGGGTTGTGTGGTGTAGATGTGTCTTGGGGTTGTGTGATGAAAATGATGCTGGGAGTTGAGTGAAGATGATTTTGGTTGTTGTGAAGATGTTGCTGGGGGATGTGTGGTGAAGAAGTTGCTGGGTGTACAGTGACGATTATATGGGAAGTTGTGAAGATGCTTCAGGGGGTTGTGTAATAAAGATGATACTGGGAGTTGTATGGTAAAGATGATATGGGTTGTTGTGAAGAAGCTTCTAGGGGTTGTGTGGTGAAAATGCTGCTAAGGGATGTAATTTGGGTTAAGGAATGTGGATTTGTATGAAGTTGCTGCTGATGATTGTGGGGTGAAAATGTTGTCTAGGGTTGTATTGTGAATATGCTGCTGTGGGTTGTGTGGGTGAAAATGTTGCCTAGGGGTTGTATTGTGAATATGCTGCTGTGGGTTGTGTGGGTGAAAATGTTGCCTAGGGGTTGTATTGTGAATATGCTGCTGTGGGTTGTGTGAGTGAAAATGCGGCTTGAGGTAGTGTGAAGATGATATTTGTTGTTTGGTGAAGATGCTGTTGTGGGTTGTGTTATGAAGATGCTGCTGCTGGGGAGTTGTGTGGTGAAGAGGTTGCTGGGGTTGTGTTGTGAAGATGTTGTTTGGGGGATGTTGTGCATATGTTTTTGGGGTTGTGATGTGAAGATGCTGCTGTTGCAAAGACTCTGCTTTGCTGTTGTTGGGAAGACGCTGCTAAGATGTTAAGGGCCTGACAGCTGAGTGTACAGCGCTTCCGATTTGTAGTCCTGAGGCTCTGGGTTTGATCCCCGGTGGAGGCAGAAACAAATCGGCAGTTTCTTTCACCCTGTTGCACCTGTTACCTAGTAATAAATAGGTACCTGGGAGTAAGACAGCTGCTACTTGCTGCTTCCTGTATGTGTGTGTGCGTGTATGTATGTGTGTTGTGACGGTGTTCCCCCCCTTCTAATTCTCCCACGCCTGCTGTAAGAGTCATGTCCACTATTCCCGAGCGTTTTCTACATTGCAGGCATCAGTTGAACATATGTGGGAGAGAGTAGTATTCTCGATGAGCCGAGAAATTCGTGAAAGAAGAATATTTTGGCCTGTGGGCTAGGCCCTTTAGGGAGCCAAAATGGCGCTGGCGAGTCTGTTCTCCCGCCAAAACTGTGTGACGTCAGTGTCGCCAGATTGGTCACCGTCAGCGACGTGGCACTGGGAGCCAATGAAAACCTCCTTTGGAAAATGTGACATCACATAGGCGGGGGGAGTCCAGCCGTAGCGGCGCTTTCGCGCCATCAGTCTTACACGACGCGTCCGAGAGGCAGGACGTGCGACCGGTCATCCTGTCTGAGTGACGGATTACCGAGCTCCGGTGGATAATAAGCGTCTCCTGTTGTTAGCGCGCACTCTGTGAGGTCTTCCTGCAACCAGATGTGGCTGAGATAAGGAATTGACAGAATATTGAGCAACAAGTGCTCAGGGACAGGTGCGTTGCAAGAAGTGGGCCGGGCATCGACTTGTGACATCCTTGGCAGTTCACCAGAATAAGAGACAGCTTAGTGGCCGGGCCAATCCACCGTGAGTGAATCGAGTTGACCACCTTGTCAACTTGGTTGAACGTGTGATCGACGATCCTGTCAAGTTTGACAGTAACCCCACCTTCGTGGAACCCTACGAGTCAATAGTTGGATGCAAGCACGTCGAGAAGTCTTCCCAAATACCTAGTGACATACCTAGACGACGAGGGAATTGACAGTGAAGTGAGCTTCAAGTGCTCTGAAGTCGGGTGCTGTGCGTGTGGAGCTTAAGCAGTATCGTCTGGGACGGCTGATAACTTCACAGAGACATCGTAGTGGTGAGAGGCAGTTCCTCTGGGAGTATAGTGACAAGGACTAATTGGGAAACGTACGACGACCGCCGAGACGTAGGCTGGCTGCCGTAGTTGGGAGGAAAGTTGACAGCCAGGAGACCGACTTCAACCCTGCAACGAACTGGAGGAGAAGCACGGACCTGCAGTGTACAGAAAGCGGCGAGACACGAAAATCCTAAGGCGTTGGCTTGTGTTTCTGGAGGGTGTACGAGGCGAGAGCCTGGACCAGGAGCTACAACCCAACTGTCATCCTATGATAGGTGAAGTAGGTGTTTACAGTTGCCCTCCCATTTCCCCTTTAGTTAGCTATAGATACTTGTCAGAATATTTTATATGTCGTGAGCAAGTCTCACCTGAGTCTAAGTCACAGAGAGCACAGTGTGTGGTGAGGCTACCCAGAGTACTCACAGTATCAGTTTACACATATTCTATGTGGGGTGTGTGCAAGCACCAGGATTCATTAAGGAATTTACTGTGACTGTAATTCATTTCCTGTGATTATTATTATTATATATTAGTAGTAAACCAGATTTGGTGTTAGGCTATGAGCCCAGAATTTATATAAATGCCTGTGTATTGATCTCCATGATTATTGATATAAATGCCTGTGTATTGTTCTTCATGATTTATTGATATAAATGCCTGTGTATTGATCTCCATGATTTATTGATATAAATGCCTGTGTATTGATCTCCATGTTTATATGATATATAATATGCCTATATATATGATATATATATATATATATATATATATATATATATATGTGCATGTGATTCGATCAATGATTTATCTATGACATGCCTGTGTACTGAATAATCTAGTATACTTGAAGTGATTGCCAGTTATATATCCTTAAGAGGAAGTATAGATTTAAAGATACGTTCAGTGATCAAGCGAGTGCATTCACAGTAAATATTATTAAGAATAGAGTAATCTTTTGGTACGGTGAAAAGTCACTGTGAGTGCAGTGTGAATAAGATATTAATGGTGAGACCAGTGAAGTGGTGTATCACAACCCAGTGGAAACATAAGTATGTCATGTGAATGTTAAACACAGTGTTTTGCGAAAAGTTAAATAAACGGGGATTGTGACAGAATTAGAAAACAAGCACTATTCTTTCTCACGGGTGCTAGGGCCCGGAGTCAGCTGACTTTGACAGGTGACGCGAGGGTTGCCGTGTGTTACCATTGGGGCATTCCGGATTATTTGTCATTATTTGCGGCAGAGTGAGCAGCTGTTATACTTTGTTCCTGATACGTTTATTGCATACCTGTTTCTCGTTGTTTTTTAAGTAAAATACCAAAACTCTTTGGTGTTTGATATCATCCCCTCCATTGATCTTGTGACTGTGTAAGGAAGTAAGACAGAGTGACAGAAGTAATTACTTGCCTGAGACCATACTATTTAAAATTGCTCTTACCACAATTACCACAATTACACCTCACCACTGCTGTGTTACTGGACACCTAAAAAACACCAGTTGGCGACCTTGAAGGCTGTGTGATAGTTCTGTGCCGGGGGGCCACAGATTCAGGGAATAATCTTTGTCTCCACTCATTTTACAACATAAGGCCGGTTGTGAAATCGACTGGGGGTACTCTCCTGGGCGCGCAGTGGAGCCTAGAGGATTGAGGGAAGACCCGTAGAACGACGGTGAGTAAGGGTTATTGTCAGAGCAACCACGTCGAGAGGAGATCTAGTCTACCGTTGCTTAACCCTTAACCCAAGAACCGTGAACACCCGACAGTGTGTACTCACCTAGTTGTGCTTGCGGGGGTTGAGCTCTGGCTCTTTGGTCCCGCCTCTCAACCATCAATCAACAGGTGTACAGTTCCTGTGCCTACTGGGCTCTATCATATCTACATTTGAAACTGTGTATGGAGTCAGCTTCCCCACATCACTCCTAGTGCATTCCATTTACTAACTACTCTGACACTGAAAAGTTCTTTCTAATGTCTCTGTGGCTCATTNAAATGATATAGCTAATAATGCCAAGATTGAACCAAAGCACTACACAGTACATCGGAGGAAGACAACAGTAAGGAAAGGTACCTGGTTGATACCTGGTTGATGGGGTTCTGGGAGTTCTTCTACTCCCCAAGCCCGGCCCGAGGCCAGGCTTGACTTGTGAGAGTTTGGTCCACTAGGCTGTTGCTTGGAGCGGCCCGCAGGCCCACATACCCACCACAGCCGGCTGGTCCGGAACTCCTTGGAGGAATAAATCTAGTTTCCTCTTGAAGATGTCCACGGTTGTTCCGGCAATATTTCTTATGCTTGCTGGGAGGACGTTGAACAACCGCGGACCTCTGATGTTTATACAGTGTTCTCTGATTGTGCCTATGGCACCCCTGCTCTTCACTGGCTATTCTGCATTTTCTTCCATATCGTTCACTCCAGTACGTTGTTATTTACTGTGTAGATTGGGACCTGGCCCTCCAGTATCTTCCAGGGTATTATTTGATATCTCTCTCGTCTTCTTTCTAGTGAGTACATTGGAGAGCTTTGAGACGATCCCAATAATTTAGGTGCTTTATCGCGTCTATGCGTGCCGTATATGTTCTCTGTATTCCCTCTATTTCAGCATCTCTCCTGCTCTAAAGGGGGAAGTGAGTACTGAACAGTACTCAAGACGGGACAGCACAAGTGACTTGAAGAGTACAAGCATTGTGATGGGATCCCTGGATTTGAAAGTTCTCGTAATCCATCCTATCATTTTTCTGGCTGTCGCAATATTGCTTGGTTATGCTCCCTAAACGTTAGGTCGTCAGACATCATTATCCCAAATCCTTTACATGTTGTTTTCCTACTATGGGCACTTTGATTGTGTTTTGTACCTGTATTATGTTTAAGGTCCTCATTTTTACCGTACCTGAGTACCTGGAATTTGTCACTGTTAAACATCATATTATTTTCTGATGCCCAGTCGAAAACTTTATTAATATCAGCTTGAAGTTTTCAATGTCTTCAGCCGAGGTAATTTTTACTGATTTTGTGTCGTCTGCAAAGGATGATACGAAGCTGTGACTTGTATTTTTGTCTATATCTGATATGAGAATAAGGAAAAGCAGCGGTGCAAGGACTGTACCCTGAGGTACAGAGCTTTAACTGCACTTGGACTAGATTTATATGGTTGACCGTTACTCGCTGAGTCCTGTTTGACAGAAAACTGAGTATCCAGCGTCCTACTTTACGGTTATTCCCATTGACTTCATTTTGTGTGCTATCACGCCATGGTCACATTTATCGAAAGCCTTTGCGAAGTCCGTGTATATCACATCAGCATTCTGTTTCTTCTAATGCCTCAGTGACTTTATCGTAGTGCTCAAGTAGCTGTGAGAGGCACGATCTTCCCGCTCGAAATCCATGTTGGCCTGGGTTGTGAAGGTCATTGGTCTCCATGAAATTGGTGACCTGACTCCTAATCACTCTCTCAAATACTTTATTATGTGCGATGTTAGTGCAACTGGTCTATAATTCTTTGCCAATGCTTTGCTCCCTCCCTTGTGTAGAGGGGCTATGTCTGCTACTTTAAGTGCATCTGGTATCTCCCCCGTGTCCAAGCTCTTCCTCCACACTATACTGAGTGCCTGTGCTACCGGCACTTTGCATTTCTTTATAAATATTGAATTCCATGAGTCTGGACCTGGGGCCGAGTGCATGGGCATGTTTTCAATTTCTCTTTCAAAATTTAGTGCGCTCGTGTTGATATCAGTTATATTTACAGGGGTTTGGATATCCCGCATAAAGAAATTGTCTGGATCTTCTACTTTCATGTTGTTTATTGGAGTGCTAAACATGTCCTCATACTGCTTTTTTAGGATTTCACTAATTTCTTTGTCATCCTCCGTGTATGAACCTTCACTTGTACGAATAGGTCCAATACTGGCAGTAGTTTTTGCTTTTGATTTCGCATATGTGAAGAAGTATTTTGGATTTTCTTATTTCCTGAATTGCTTTCTGTTCTAACTGCCTTTCTTCAGTTTCATATGAGTGTTTCAATTTCCGCTCGATTTCTTCAATCTCCCTATTTAAATTATTCCTTCTTTGACGGGAAATTCGTGTCTGCATAAGCAGTTCCGTTATTCTTTTCCTGCGTTTATAGTGTCTTCTGCGTTCTCTTTCTACGTTGGATCTCTTTCTGGCTTTCCTCAAAGGAACATGTTTCAGACAGACTTGATACGCTTCCGAAGTCAGTTTTTTCTATTCCTTCTGTAGGACTTTTATTACTTAAAACAGTTTCCCATGGAATGTTTTTAAGTTCCCTGTTTATTATCTCCCAGTCTATCCTTTTATTATTAAATTGAATTTACTGAATAGCCCCTCTCGCTTTATCAACGTTTTAGGTCTATTCTGGGTATTGATGGTAGTTTGCACTTCAATGAGCTTGTGATCTGAATATGTGGTATCTGATATCGTAATGTCTCTGATAATGTCTTCATTGTTCGTAAAGACCAGATCTAGAATATTTTCATTTCTCGTTGGCTCCGATATCTGCTGAGTAAGTGAAAATTTGTCACAGAATCTAAGTAGTTCTCTAATCTGTGGTTGGTTAGGTCCTGATAGATTCCCTGGTATAATATTATTGTTTGCTATTCTCCACCTGAGACTAGGCAAGTTGAAGTCACCTAAGAAGATAATATCAGGTATTGGGTTCTCCAAATTATGAAGGCTATTCTCTATTTTGTTTTATCTGTTCTGTGAATTCCTCAGCCGTTGCATCTGGGGTTTGTTAATAGGTGATTAAACTTAGGGTGGGCGAGGACAGGTACACAGAGAATGACAAAGAGGTGTGTGAAGAACTCAACAAAAGGTTCCAGGAGGTCTTTACAATAGAACAGGGAGATATCACGGCGCTGGGAGAGGTGGCAGCAAACCAGGTGACCTTGGATAGGTTCGAAATTACAAGAGATGAGGTCAAAAAGCACCTATTGGAGCTGGATGTGAGAAAAGCTGTTGGGCCGGATGGAATCTCGCCATGGGTATTGAAAGAGTGTGCAGGAGCACTTTGCTTACCACTCTCCATAGTGTATAGTAAGTCACTGGAAACGGGGGACCTACCAGAAATATGGAAGACTGCTAATGTAGTACCAATATACAAAAAGGGTGACAGACAAGAGGCACTGAACTACAGGCCAGTGTCCTTAACTTGTATACCATGCAAGGTGATGGAGAAGATTGTGAGAAAAAACCTAGTAACACATCTGGAGAGAAGAGACTTCGTGACAACCCATCAACATGGGTTCAGGGAGGGTAAATCTTGCCTTACAGGCTTGATAGAATTCTACGATCAGGTGACAAGAATTAAGCAAGAAAGAGAAGGGTGGGCGGACTGCATTTTTTTGGACTGTCGGAAAGCCTTTGACACAGTACCCCATAAAAGGTTGATGCATAAGCTGGAGAAACAGGCAGGAGTAACAGGTAGGGCGCTCCAGTGGATAAGGGAGTACCTAAGCAATAGGAAGCAGAGAGTTACAGTGAGGGGTGAGACCTCAGACTGGCGTGAAGTCACCAGTGGAGTCCCACAGGGCTCTGTACTTGGACCTATCCTGTTTCTGATATACGTAAATGATCTCCCAGAGGGTATAGACTCATTCCTCTCAATGTTTGCTGACGACGCCAAAATTATGAGAAGGATTAAGACAGAGGAGGACAGCTTGAGACTTCAAGAAGACCTGGACAAGCTGCAGGAATGGTCGAACAAATGGCTGTTAGAGTTTAACCCAAGCAAATGTAATGTAATGAAGATAGGGGTAGGAAGCAGGAGACCAGATACAAGGTATCATTTGGGAGATGAAATACTTCAAGAGTCAGAGAGAGAGAAAGACCTGGGGGTTGATATCACGCCAGACCTGTCCCCTGAAGCTCATATCAAGAGGATAACATCAGCAGCATATGCCAGGTTGGCTAACATAAGAACGGCCTTTAGAAACTTGTGTAAGGAATCTTTCAGAACATTATATACCACATATGTCAGACCAATCCTGGAGTATGCGGCTCCAGCATGGAGTCCCTATCTAGTCAAGCATAAGACTAAACTGGAAAAGGTTCAAAGGTTTGCCACCAGACTAGTACCCGAGCTGAGAGGTATGAGCTACGAGGAGCGACTGCAGGAATTAAACCTCACTTCGTTGGAAGACAGAAGAGTTAGGGGGGACATGATCACCACATTCAAGATTCTCAGGGGAATCGACAGGGTTGATAAAGACAGGCTGTTTAACACAAGGGGCACACGCACTAGGGGACACAGGTGGAAACTGAGTGCCCAAATGAGCCACAGAGATATTAGAAAGAACTTTTTTAGTGTCAGAGTGGTTGACAAATGGAATGCATTAGGAAGCGATGTGGTGGAGGCTGACTCCATACACAGTTTCAAGTGTAGATATGATAGAGCCCATTAGGCTCAGGAAACTGTACACCTGTTGATTGACGGTTGAGAGGCGGGACCAAAGAGCCAGAGCTCAACCCCCGCAAGCACAACTAGGTGAGTACAACTAGGTGAGTACACACACACACACACACACACACACACACACACACACACACACACACACACACACACACACGCACGCACGCACGCACGCACGCACACACACACTGTGTGTGTGTGTGAACTTTGAGTACCTGGTAGTAGTAGGCATCCATCAGTCTCAGGAGATTATGGAGTTGCGCTCTGGTTGTCGGTCTGGAGTGGCCTCAAAGTAGGACCTGGTAGGGCTAGGAATTATCCCACCCCCATAAAAAAGAACTTGGAAACAAAAGGCTGGCATACCGAAAGGAAAATTATGAAGAGATGAGAAGCTTCCCAAGGGAAATACCTTGGGACACAGACCTCAGAGCTAAGTCTGTACAAAATGTGATGGACTATGTCACCCAAAAGTGTCAGGAGGCCGTAAGCAGATACATCCCGTCCCAAAAGGAAAAATCCCAGAAGCAAAAGAAGATCCATGGTATAATAGGGGCATGTATGGAAGCAAAGAAACTGAACAAAAGGGCGTGGAGGAACTTCCGGAATAACAGAACACCAGAAAGCAGAGAGAGATACCAGAGAACCAGGAATGAGTATGTCAGGGTGAGAAGAGAAGCAGAGAACAGTTATGAAAATGATATAGCAAACAAAGCTAAGACCGAACCAAAGCTACTCCACAGTCACATCAGAAGGAAAACAACAGTGGAAAGAACAGGTAGTGAAACTTAGAACAGGCGAGGACAGGTATACAGAGAATGACAAAGAGGTGTGTGAAGAACTCAACAAGAGGTTCCAAGAGGTCTTCACAACAGAACAAGGAGAGGTCACTGTGCTAGGAGAGAGGGAAGTAAACCAGGCGGCCTTGGAAGAGTTCGAAATTACGAGAGAAGAGGTCAGGAGACACCTGCTGGAACTGGATGTTAGAAAGGCTGTTGGTCCAGACGGGATCTCGCCATGGGTACTGAAAGAGTGTGCAGGAGCACTTTGGTTGCCACTCTCCATAGTGTATAGTAGGTCACTGGAAACGGGAGACCTACCAGAAATATGGAAGACTGCTAATGTAGTACCAATATACAAAAAGGGTGACAGACAAGAGGCACTGAACGAGACCAGTGTTAAGGACCAGTGTCCTTAACTTGTATACCATGCAAGGTGATGGAGAAGATTGTGAGAAAAAACCTAGTAACACATCTGGAGAGAAGAGACTTCGTGACAACCCATCAACATGGGTTCGGGGAGGGTCAAACTTGCCTTACAATCTTGATAGAGTTCTACGATCAGGTGACAAAGATTAAGCAAGAATGAGAAGGATGGGTGGACTGCATTTTTTTGGACTGTCGGAAAGCCTTCGACACAGTACCCCATAAAAGGTTGATGCATAAGCTGGAGAAACAGGCAGAAGTAACTGGCATGGCGCTCCAGTGGATAAGGGAGTACCTAAGCAATAGGAAGCAGAGAGTTACAGTGAGGGGTGAGACCTCAGAATGTCGTGAAGTCACCAGTGGAGTCCCACAGGGCTCTGTGCTTGGACCTATCCTGTTTCTGATATACGTAAATGATCTCCCAGAGGGAATAGACACATTCCTCTCAATGTTTGCTGACGACGCCAAAATCATGAGAAGGATTAAGACAGAGGAGGACAGCTTGAGGCTTCAAGAAGACCTGGACAAGCTGCAGGAATGGTCAAACAAATGGCTGTTAGAGTTTGACCCAAGCAAATGTAATGTAATGAAGATAGGGGTAGGAAGCAGGAGACCAGATACAAGGTATCATTTGGGAGATGAAATACTTCAAGAGTCAGAGAGAAAAAAAGACCTGGGGGTTGATATCATGCCAGACCTGTCCCCTGAAGCTCATATCAAGGGGATAACATCAGCAGCATATGCCAGGTTGGCTAACATAAGAACGGCCTTTAGAAACATGTGTAAGGAATCTTTCAGAACATTATACACCACATATGTCAGACCAATCCTGGAGTATGCGGCTCCAGCGTGGAGTCCATATCCAGTCAAGCATAAGACTAAACTGGAAAAGGTTCAAAGGTTTGCCACCAGACTAGTACCCGAGTTGAGAGGTATGAGCAACGAGGAGAGACTACGGGAATTAAACCTCACTTCATTGGAAGACAGAAGAGTTAGGGGGGAGATGATCACCACATTCAAGATTCTCAAGGGAATCGACAGGGTTGATAAAGACAGGCTATTTAAGACAAGGGGCACACGCACTAGGGGACACAGGTGGAAACTGAGTGCCCAAATGAGCCACAGAGATATTAGAAAGAACTTTTTTAGTGTCAGAGTGGTTGACAAATGGAATGCATTAGGAAGTAATGTGGTGAAGGCTGACTCCATATAAAGTTTCAAGTGTAGATATGATAGAGCCCGATAGGCTCAGAAACCTGTACACCTGTTGCTTGACAGTTGAGTGGTGGGACCAAAGAGCCAGAGCTCAACCCCCGCAAGCACAACTAGGTGAGTACACACACACAAACACACACACACACACACACACACACACACACACACACACACACACACACACACACACACACACACACACACACACACACACACACACACACACACACAACACACATTAAGGATAGGGGCGGAATGATTCACTACAAATGACAAGGAAGTGTATGAGGAACTGAATAAGAAATTCCAGGAGGTCTTCACCTTAGAGCAAGGAGAAATTCCAGAGATAAGAGAGGGAATAGCTAACCAGGAACCACTGGAAGAGTTTGAGATTACCAGCGGGGAAGTAAGGAAGTGTTTACTAGAGTTGGATGTGACAAAGGCTATAGGCCCAGATGGAATCTCCCCTTGGATACTAAAGGAAGGAACAGAAGAACTGTGCCTACCATTCTCCATAGTGTATAACAAATCACTAGCAACAGGGGAGCTGCCAGATATTTGGAAAGCAGCTAACGTAGTCCCGATATACAAGAAAGGGGATAGACAGGAAGCACTGAACTACAGGCCAGTGTCCCTAACCTGCATACCATGCAAGCTGATGGAGAAGATTGTGCAAAAAAAGCTAATGGAGAATCTGGAGCGAAGGAACTTTGTAACACAGCACCAACATGGATTCAGGGATGGCAGGTCCTGCCTCACAGGGTTACTTGAATTCTACGACCAGGCAACAAAAATAAGGCAAGAAAGAGAAGGGTGGGCTGACTGCATATTTTTGGATTGTCAGAAAGCCTTCGATACAGTGCCACACAAGAAGTTAGTGAAAAAGCTGGAGATGCAGGCTGGAGTGAAAGGGAAGGTACTCCGTTGGATACAGGAGTACCTAAACAACAGGAGACAACGAGTCAGTGTGAGGGGTGAGGTCTCAGATTGGCGAGACGTTACGAGTGGAGTCCCGCAGGGGTCAATCCTTGGATCCTATACTGTTTCTGATATATGTAAATGATCTCCCAGAGGGTATAGAATCGTTTCTCTCAATGTTTGCCGATGATGCAAAAATTATGAAGAGGATTGAAACTGAGGACGATAGTAGGAGGCTACAAGATGACCTAGATAGACTGAGTGAATGGTCCAACAAATGGCTGTTGAAGTTCAACCCGAGTAAATGCAAAGTAATGAAACTAGGCAGTGGAAACAGGAGGCCAGACACAGGATACAGAATAGGAGATGAAGTACTTAATGAAACGGACAGAGAGAAAGATCTAGGAGTTGATATCACACCAAACCTATCTCCTGAAGCCCACATAAAAAGAATAACGTCTGCGGCATATGCGAGGCTGGCTAACATCAGAACAGCGTTCAGGAACCTGTGTAAGGAATCATTCAGAATCTTGTACACCACTTATGTAAGACCAATCCTAGAGTATGCGGCCCCAGCATGGAGCCCGTACCTTATCAAGCACAAGACGAAGCTGGAAAAAGTCCAAAGGTATGCTTCTAGACTAGTCCCAGAACAGAACTCTCCCCCGGTCGCTGGTGGGCTGCAGATCGTCTTCCACGGTAGTTGGTGGGCGGCAGATCCTCTCCCCCGGTCGATGCTGGACTGCAGATCCTCTCCCCCGGTCGCTGCTGGGCTGCAGATCCTCTCCCCCGGTCGCTGCTGGGCTGCAGATCCTCTCCCACGGTAGCTGGTGGATTGCAGATCCTTTCTCCCGGTCGCTGGTGGGCTACAGATCGTCTCCCGTGGTCGCTGCTGGGCTGCAGATCCTCTCCCCCGGTCGTTGCTGGGCTGCAGATCGTCTCCCGTGGTCGTTGCTGGGCTGCAGATCCTCTCCCACGGTAGCTGGTGGGCGGCAGATCCTCTCCCCCAGTCGATGCTGGACTGCAGATCCTCTCCTCCGGTCGCTGCTGGGCTGCAGATCCTCTCCCACGGTAGCTGGTGGGCGGCAGATCCTCTCCCCCGGTCGATGCTGGACTGCAGATCCTCTCCTCCGGTCGCTGCTGGGCTGCAGATCCTCTCCCCCGGTCGCTGGTGAGTTGCAGATCCTCTCTCCCGGTCGCTGGTGGACCTCAGATCGTCTCCCGTGGTCGCTGGTGGGCTGCAGATCCTCTTCCACGGTCGCTGGTTGGCGGCAGATCCTCTCCCCCGGTCGCTGCTGGGCTGCAGATCCTCTTTCCCGGTCGCTGCTGGGCTGCAGATCCTCTCCCCCTGTCGCTGGTGGGCTGCAGATCCTCTCCCCCGGTCGCTGGTGGGCTGCAGATCCTCTCCCACGGTCGCTGGTTGGCTGCAGAACCTCTCCCTCGGTCGCTGCTGGGCTGCAGATCCTCTTTCCCGGTCGCTGCTGGGCTGCAGATCCTCTCCCCCTGTCGCTGGTGGGCTGCAGATCCTCTCCCCCTGTCGCTGGTGGGCTGCAGATCCTCTCCCCTGTCGCTGGTGGGCTGCAGATCCTCTCCCTGTCGCTGCTGGGCTGCAGATCCTCTTCCCCGGTCGCTGCTGGGCTGCAGATCCTCTTCCCCGGTCGCTGCTGGCTGCAGATCCTCTCCCCTGTCGCTGGTGGGCTGCAGATCCTCTCCCCCTGTCGCTGGTGGGCTGCAGATCCTCTCCCCCTGTCGCTGGTGGGCTGCAGATCCTCTCCCCGGTCGCTGCTGGGCTGCAGATCCTCTCCATCTGTCGCTGGTGGGCTGCAGATCCTCTCCCCTGTCGCTGGTGGGCTGCAGATCCTCTCCCCGGTCGCTGGTGGGCTGCAGATCCTCTCCCCCTGTCGCTGCTGGGCTGCAGATCCTCTCCCCCGGTCGCTGCTGGGCTGCAGATCCTCTCCCTCGGTCGCTGCTGGGCTGCAGATCCTCTCCCTCGGTCGCTGCTGGGCTGCAGATCCTCTCCCTCGGTCGCTGCTGGGCTGCAGATCCTCTCCCTCGGTCGCTGCTGGGCTGCAGATCCTCTCCCTCGGTCGCTGCTGGGCTCCTCATAGTTTTCATAGAGCAGTTATAATAATGTGATTAGGTTGGCGAAGCTGGTTGTTGTATGGTGAAAAATTAATGGGTTGTTGTGAAAATGTTGTGGGTGTTGGTGAAGATGATGTGGATTGTTGTGAAAATGTTGTGGGTGTTGGTGAAGATGTTGTGGATTGTGGTGAAGATGCTGTTGGCTGAGGTTGTGTGATGATGTTTTGGGTGGTGAAGATGATGCTTTTGGTTGAGAGAAGATGATATGGTTGGTGATGAAGATGCTTTAGGGTTGTGTGAAGATGTTGTGGGTGTTGGTGAAGATGTTGTGGATTGTGGTGAAAATGTTGTGGGTGTTGGTGAAGATGTTGTGGATTGTGGTGAAAATGTTGTGGGTGTTGGTGAAGATGTTGTGGATTGTGGTGAAAATGTTGGGTGTTGGTGAAGATGTTGTGGATTGTGGTGAAGATGCTGAGGGTTGAGGTGAAGATGCTGTTGGCTGAGGTGAAGATGTTTTGGTTAGTGATGATGATTATGTGAGTTGCGACAAAGATGCTGTGTGGGTTGTGTGATGATGTTGTGGGTTGTGAAGATGATGCTTGGAGTTGAGAGAAGGTGATATGGTTGGTGATGAAGATGCTGTCGGGTTTTGTGAAGAAGAGTTCCATCTTCCACGTCAAACACTAAATCATCTCACCACATTAAACCCAGCAGCATCCTTCATACATCAATCGGAGAATAGCATTCAGAACCACCAACAAGCATCTACACAACATAACCACTGCAGCATGTGCGCTATATAGACTTAACAGCATCTCAACCACACAAACACCAGCAATAATTCTTCATAACCACTGCAACATTTCTCCACAGAACAAATGCAGCATCTTAACTACTAACCCAAATAGCGTTTCATAAACCCGTTGCGCATCTTCACAACAAACACTATCATCTTCACTCAAACCCCCAGCAACATCTTAACAACAACAACAA
>WNGS01007151.1:0-17244 GCA_020271785.1 Procambarus virginalis
CTTCGTGGAGAAGGAGTGTTAATGAGGCAGTGGAGACCGGTTAGGGAAGAAGCGGGGATGATGTGCTGAGAGTGAGGCGTCAGGTGGTGATGCCGGCGCGGTACAGAACGCGGTACTGAAGCTTGCACACTCAGTGGATCCGCGGGTCACTTGGGAGTGACCAAGACTTTAGCAGGCTTCGGGAACATTTTATTGGCGGGCATGGACGCGGATGTAGAAGAATTTGCAAGACGTGTTTCCCGTGCCAGAGAGCGGGAAAGAACGCCTGCCATCCCGAAAGCACTTTGGTTCCAGTTCCGGCGTTCGGCCAGGCGTTTGAACGCCTAATAATCGACGTCGTGGGACCACTACCTAAGACCAGAAAGGGAATAATTACTTATTGACTATCATGTGTGCTTCGACGAGATTTCCAGAGGCGATCCCAGTGCGGAAGGTGACATCGAGATGCGTCATGGGACACCTTCAGCGGTTCTTTGCTTGGGTAGGTGTGCCCAAGAAGATCCAGTCCGACTGTGGAAGCGTTTTCCAGTCGAAGTGGTTTAGGCAAGCTATGGCGAGCTGGGGAATAGCCCAACTACGATCGTCTCTTATAGACCTCAATCGCAGGGAGCGATTGAGAGGTTCCATTCCACTCTGAAGACCATCTTAAGGGTGTATTGTGCAGAACAGGGAGCGGAATGGGATGAGGCTGTGTCCAGCCCTGTTTGCGATCCGAGATGCTATTGTTGAGTCTCTGGGATTCTCTCCATTCCAGCTAGTGTTTGGACACGAGGTAAGGAGCCCGTTATCGATGCTGAAGGAGCAGTTGACGGCGGGGAAAACATTAGTGACAGTGGAAGAGTATGTGCGGAGATTCCACGAACGGTTGAAAACGGCGAAGGAGCTGGCTGCTGATCACTGAAGACAGCTCAAGAGAAGATGTCGATCTGGTACGACAAGAAGGCTGTCCCGAGGGAGTTCGAGGCAGGAGCCAGAGTGATGATGTTGCTACCTGGGAGAGGTAGAGTGACGGAATCACGCTTTGGTGGTCCATACTCGGTTGTTCGCCGTGTGGGTCCTGTAAGTTATGAGATCAGTAAGCCGAATCGCCCTAACAAGACACAGGTATGTCATATCAATCGTTTGAAGCCATACTTCCCAGAGGAGCAAGAGAGTTCGGGAGTGAAGGGAGCAACACCGTCCCAGGAAGGGAAATTGGCTCTGTGTATGGAGATGAGCCAAGTGTTGCCAGCAGAGGAAAGAAAGTGGGCCCGTGCCGATGGTACACGCCTGTCAAACACAGAGAGTTGGTACATCTAGAAGAGAGGCTGCGTCATCTGGATAAAGGGAAAAGGAGAGATCTAGTGACGCTGATACGAGGGAACAAGTCGCTCTTCACGGATGTGCCCGACGGCACAAGAGTGTGGTGCACGAAGTGGACGTGCGCGGAGGAAAGCCAATCAAGCAGAGCGCTTATCGGGTGAGTCCTGAAAAGAGGAAGATCATGCGACAGGAGGTGGAATATTTGCTAGCGAATGATCTCGCTGAGCCCAGCAATGGTGAGTGGAGCTCGCCCTGTGTGCTGGTCAAGAAGAGTGATGGATCCTATCGTTTTTGCACCGACTATCGCAAAGTGAATTCCATAACCGTGTCGGATTCTCACCCGATGCCCCGAATAAGTGATGCGTCGACCAAGTGGGAAACGCAAGGTTTGTTACCAAGGTCGATCTGCTGAAAGGATACTATCAAATCCCTTTGTCTCCGAGTGCGAGAAAGATCTCAGCGTTGCTACTCCAGACGGATTGTACCAGTATAAGGTACTTCCGTTTGGTATGAAGAACAGCGGAAGTTTTCAGAGGATGATGAACGAAGTGCTAAGAGGGATGGACGGTTGCGCTGTGTATATAGACGATATTGTGGTGTACGCCGATAGCTGGAAACAACACATGAGTCGACTGACGGAGTTATTCCAACGGTTGGAAGAAGCGAACCTGACGGTAAATCTGGCCAAGAGCGA
Organism: Procambarus virginalis; assembly: GCA_020271785.1. NCBI lineage: Eukaryota > Metazoa > Arthropoda > Malacostraca > Decapoda > Cambaridae > Procambarus > Procambarus virginalis. The sequence goes on from WNGS01007151.1 coordinate 1,997, forward strand.
ATTCGGTAAGGCCCGATTAGAATACTTAGGTTTCATCGTGGGTCAAGGGAAGGTGACTGGTAGACCATAAAGTGAAGGCAATCAGAGAATATCCGAATCCCAGGACGAGAAAAGAATTGTTACGATATTTAGGGATGATCGGATACTACAGAGGATTTTGCAAGAACTTCTCGACAGTGGCACACCCTCTGACTGAATTGCTATCTAAGAACGTTAGATGGAGGTGGGGGGAAGCATGCCAGGAGTCCTTCGAGAAGACCAAGCAGTTATTAACCGAAGCGCCAGTGCTGATTTCGCCCGACTTCGAGTCGAACTTTATCTTGTACGTCGACGCTAGCGACGTGGGGATTGGAGCCATGTTAGCTCAAGAGAGGGACGGAGTTCACCGTCCAGTAGCATTCTACTCAAAGAAATTCGAAAAGTACCAGAGGGCTTATAGTACAGTGGAAAAGGAAGCCCTAGCCCTGATCCTGGCACTGAAACATTTCGACGTCTATGTGGGTGGAGGTACTAGACCGGTGCAAGTGTTCACCGATCATAACCCCTTGACGTTCGTGCACAGGATGAAGAACACGAACCAAAGGCTGACAAATGGGCCCTACTATTACAAGAGTACTGGCTAGAAATCAGGCACATTAAAGGAAGGGAGAATGTGGTAGCAGATGCCCTCTCCCGGATTCACTAACCGATATGACTCTTATTTAAGGGGAGGGGTATGTTACGGTGCCCTCTCCTATCTCTTTCGTTGCCTGCTATAAGAGTCATATCGACTCTCCCTGCAGGGAGAAACTTACATTATAAGTCTGTAGGTAAGGGGAAAGAGGCGCCCGGATATAAATGAAAGAGTATCCCCTACTGCAGATATGACCTTTTAGAATGGACGCCAAGCCGTGTGCGGATTGGGTGACTCGGGTCACAGGCGACCAATCAGAGCCCGCCGTGACGTCACCGAGTACCCGGGCGGGCGCCCACGTGAGAGTTGACAGCAAGGGGAGAGGACGCTCTCTGTCAGCTCTCAAGGATTGGAGGCTAAACAGGCCTTTCTCAGTGGATTAGAGCTAGCCATCGCAGCCCACCTGATATATAGGAGACCCCGCGCTTCTGGGAAGCAAAAGGAACCAAGTTGATTGAGCAGAGAAGTGCCAAACTTGGGAAAGATTCGGTGACGACGCTGGGCGGCGACGCTGGATGTGAGGGCCTGGAAGAGGTGTGGCGGGCAGGCATAGCTGTGACCGGGTCACATCCACTGAGGTTGTTAGAGGGACGACACCGTTCCTAGGGCGAGGAGCAACGCCTCGTGGAAGGAACGTGTGGGTGAATATGGTGATAAGCTCAGCGCCCATCGATGGACCAGGATTGGGATAGCTGAACCCCAGGGATTGGAACGGCGAAGACGCGAGGCTTCACGACACCTGAGGACCTGTGGGAACGTTCCTGGATCACCGAGGATCGACTCAGGAAGCATAGGACCCTCACACCATCGAGGGACAGGCGTCGTGAGCCAAGGATTGTTAAGGTAGATCATTTTCCCTCCCATTACCCCTTTATGAGAGTAGGCTAGATAGGCCATTATATTCACTTATATATGTGGAAATAGGATATTAAGGCTTTAGTAGCAGAATAGGCTGCAGGGCAGCTTATGTCCAGGACTGTCAGAGAGGACAGTGTGTGTGGATGGCAGGACAGTGAAGAAGAGGAGCCGACGTGGTGAAGAGGCCCTTCTGTGAGAGAGTGTGTGACTCCTGTCTATCTGCCCAGTTGAAGGAGCCTGGAGAACGTGAGAGAAGAGTTGCTGACAATCTCCAGAGTTATTATTATTATTTTTCATTCCTTATGTCACTTATAGTCATATGTGTGATCATGTATTCTATCAGTAAATTCACACATTTTATTATTGTGTTTGAGTGTGCCTCCATTATTATTATTATTATATTTCTCTATTGAGCATACACGAGGGTTATCATAGTACCATTTAGGGGACATCACGTTCCCTATAGAATTTCTTATTGTCTTGGGAGTAGCAACACTCTGGCAACAAACAAATATAATACACCCACTGAACTGCATTGCTGGGGTGCAGATATAATAACCCAGCTGGCGACCTTGTTGAGGAAAAGATAGAGAAGACAGGCGGGAAAGGAGTTCCTGCAACCTCTTTGTCCGGCAGGCAAGACTCAGGGAGGTCATTGTTACAAAGTAAGCCCGAGTCTTCCTTCACTCCTCCACGGGTCTAGGCCGGAATTGCTGATAGCAGTTTCCCCGTGGTTGACTGAAGGGCTTCCAGGGTGAGTCAGTGGCACCCCTTCAGTGGTGGAAGCAAAGACCTGCGGAGGTGGGCATTGCTGGTCCTCTCCTGTGGGACCAAGGAGACTCCGGTGAATCCCGGGAGTCGGAGGGGCTGAGTATTCGGCCTTTCGAGCCCCTAGCAGCCGAGTGCTAGCAGAGCCCCGGCCCACCCCCGTGACAGAGAACTGGCGACCTTGCCAGGATTCGAACCACAGTAGCCAAGAACTGGAGACTTCGCCAGGAAGGGTGGATCAAGCTACAGTGTTGCCCAAGATTTCGAGACAGTGTTGCCAGGGTACTAATACAGTGTGGCCAGTGAATTCAGGGGTACTGTTACTTAACCAGCTAAGGGACTGAGACGGTGAAATTAGTACCTACTAACTTGTCTGTGCTGTCGTGTATGTTCGACGATATAGAGATGGAGGAGGATAAAGTAAAGAAATTTGTTGACACAAGGGACGAAAGCATTTTGGAAGAGTGTACCAAGGCCCAACTCCAACAAGTGGCAAACCACTTTGGGATCAGGTTGAGGACGACTAAGGTCGCGGAGCGAAGGATAGAGATCATGGCACAGCTCACAGCTCGAGAGGAGGCGACGGGAGAGGAGCCATCTCGAAGAGAGCCGTCCCGAGAAGAGCCGTCCCAAGGTGAACCGTCCCGACTGGACCCACCCCAAGCGCCTACCAGTGTGGAAGGAATTCACAGTGAACATGGGAGCAGTGGAAGGTCCAGCTGTAGTAAGAGGAGCCTGCAACTGGAAATAATGAAGATGCAACTGGAAGCCCAGCTGAGACGAGAGGAAAGAGAAGCGCAAATGCAGCGAGAGGAAAGGGAAGCGCAAATGCAGCGAGAGGAAAGAGAAGCGCAAATGCAGCGAGAGGAGAAGCACGGCTGCAGCGAGAGAGCTGAGCAAGAAGCACGGCTGCGGCGAGAAGAAGGAGAGAGACAACTGCGACTGGAGGAGATAAAGGCAAGGAAAGAAGTAGAATTGCGTCGCGTTGAGCGTGGTCTGCCCACACTACCTGCACGGCGGGATGACTTCAAGGTAAGGGAGCGTGACTTACCTACGTTCGAACCTCAAGAAGCCGAGGCGTTCTTCGAACACTTTGAACGGATAGCAACTCTGAAGGAGTGGCCAGAAGATGATTGGGCTGCTCTGGTCCAGGGCAGGTTGACTGGTGAGGCCCGGGAGGCCTACAACATGCTGGACCTAGAAGAGTGTGCTAATTACGACGCAATTAAGAATGCGGTGCTCCACTCATTCCGGCTGACTCCGGAGATGTACCGGAAGCGGTTCAGAGAGTGTACAAGAGCGTCGGGAAAGTCTTACGCCGAGACCGCCAGGGATATGGAACGGAAGTTCCTACGGTGGTTGAAGGCGGAGGAAGCGGAGTCGGCGGATGACATCAAACGACTGATAGTGATGGAGAAGTTTATGTCAGTGCTCCATCCAGAGTTGCGAGTAAGGGTGAGAGAAGCAGGTATTAAGGACCTAAAGGCTGCAGCGGACCGAGCCGACATGCTGGAAGAGGCACTACATCTCAGGAGGGAGGGGCCGCCCAGACACTCGCCTTACCCCAGGTCGGGAGGGAACTTTAGGAGTTCAGGAGGAGCGAGGACGAGTGGGGGCTCTCCCAAGAGTAGTGTGCCCGATGAGGTAACCCGGTTCAAGAGCTCAAGGGACGCGGGAAGGAAGCCCCAAGCTGTGAGCAGTGGACCTAGCTCGGGAGCGAGTGCCGCTGCCCGGGAACCGACGACGGGGAGTCCTAGGAGGACCCAGGGAACCTCTACCGTTGGTGCTACCAGGGTGACTAGTAGAGGGTCGCCCAGGAGAGGTGGTCGGTGTTACAACTGTGGGGGACGAGGACACTTCGCAAGGGAGTGCGGTCGCCCCAGGCACGGTGGAACGTGGCTTTCGCGAGGATAGGAAGCGAAGAAGCCAACGATAATTCAGGTGATATGCCAGTGATAAGGGAGAAGAGGATTCACCCCTTTGTGTGTGAGGGGACGGTGAAGATAAGAGGAGCTGATCCTGTGCCAGCAAGGATGCTGAGGGACACTGGATCCGATTTCACCCTTGTTAGTGAATCCCTCTTCCCCGAGGACTACAGACGTTCCAGTACAGGGGAAGCCCTGATAAGGACGTTGGGGGGACAAGTGAGGATGCCCCTTCATAAGGTGACTCTTAATTCAGACTATGGTTGTCAGACTCTTGTAGTAGGGGTCTGTGCTCTACTGCCCAGGATGGAAGCTCAGGTGATCCTAGGGAACGACTCCTGTGGGGGATGTGTTCTCCCGAATTTGATTAAAGGTGAGGAGTGTATAGAACCCTATCAACGGAGCAGCAGGACGGGCGCCAGCAGTGGCGAAACGGAAATTGCGAGAGTGGCATTTCCGGTATGCGCGGTGACGTCGGGACGAGACGTGAGGGAAGATGATGTGAGCGGATCCAGTCACGCCGAAGAGAACATGCCGGGTGACCTGGGGCTCGATCATTTGTTCCGAGAGGGGGCCAGAGGACAAGCGACAGGTGAGGAAGGGTCGGATAGGAGTGTCCAAGTTACTCTCACCAGTCCTCTAGGCATTGACCGCACCCGTCTAGGTGAGCTGCAAAGGGAAGAGTTTCCTGAGTTGGTACGGGAGGCTGAAGGAGGTCTCGCCGGACCCGAGTCACCAACTCACTTCTTCGTGGAGAAGGGAGTGTTAATGAGGCAGTGGAGACCGGTTAGGGAAGAAGCGGGTGATGATGTGCTGAGAGTGAGGCGTCAGGTGGTGATGCCGGCGCGGTACAGAAACGCGGTACTGAAGCTTGCACACTCAGTGGATCCCGCGGGTCACTTGGGAGTGACCAAGACTTTAAGCAGGCTTCGGGAACATTTTTATTGGCCGGGCATGGACGCGGATGTAAGAAGAATTTGCAAGACGTGTTTCCCGTGCCAGAGAGCGGGAAAGAACGTCCCTGCCATCCCGAAAGCACCTTTGGTTCCAGTTCCGGCGTTCGGCCAGGCGTTTGAACGCCTAATAATCGACGTCGTGGGACCACTACCTAAGACCAGAAAAGGGAATAATTACTTATTGACTATCATGTGTGCTTCGACGAGATTTCCAGAGGCGATCCCAGTGCGGAAGGTGACATCGAGATGCGTCATGGGACACCTTCAGCGGTTCTTTGCTTGGGTAGGTGTGCCCAAGAAGATCCAGTCCGACTGTGGAAGCGTTTTCCAGTCGAAGTGGTTTAGGCAAGCTATGGCAAGCTGGGGAATAGCCCAACTACGATCGTCTCCTTATAGACCTCAATCGCAGGGAGCGATTGAGAGGTTCCATTCCACTCTGAAGACCATCTTAAGGGTGTATTGTGCAGAACAGGGAGCGGAATGGGATGAGGCTGTCTGTCCAGCCCTGTTTGCGATCCGAGATGCTATTGTTGAGTCTCTGGGATTCTCTCCATTCCAGCTAGTGTTTGGACACGAGGTAAGGAGCCCGTTATCGATGCTGAAGGAGCAGTTGACGGCGGGGAAAACATTAGTGACAGTGGAAGAGTATGTGCGGAGATTCCACGAACGGTTGAAAACGGCGAAGGAGCTGGCTGCTGATCACCTGAAGACAGCTCAAGAGAAGATGTCGATCTGGTACGACAAGAAGGCTGTCCCGAGGGAGTTCGAGGCAGGAGCCAGAGTGATGATGTTGCTACCTGGGAGAGGTAGAGTGACGGAATCACGCTTTGGTGGTCCATACTCGGTTGTTCGCCGTGTGGGTCCTGTAAGTTATGAGATCAGTAAGCCGAATCGCCCTAACAAGACACAGGTATGTCATATCAATCGTTTGAAGCCATACTTCCCAGAGGAGCAAGAGAGTTCGGGAGTGAAGGGAGCAACACCGTCCCAGGAAGGGAAATTGGCTCTGTGTATGGAGATGAGCCAAGTGTTGCCAGCAGAGGAAAGAAAGTGGGCCCGTGCCGATGGTACACGCCTGTCAAACACAGAGAGTTTGGTACATCTAGAAGAGAGGCTGCGTCATCTGGATAAAGGGAAAAGGAGAGATCTAGTGACGCTGATACGAGGGAACAAGTCGCTCTTCACGGATGTGCCCCGACGGCACAAGAGTGTGGTGCACGAAGTGGACGTGCGCGGAGGAAAGCCAATCAAGCAGAGCGCTTATCGGGTGAGTCCTGAAAAGAGGAAGATCATGCGACAGGAGGTGGAATATTTGCTAGCGAATGATCTCGCTGAGCCCAGCAATGGTGAGTGGAGCTCGCCCTGTGTGCTGGTCAAGAAGAGTGATGGATCCTATCGTTTTTGCACCGACTATCGCAAAGTGAATTCCATAACCGTGTCGGATTCTCACCCGATGCCCCGAATAAGTGATTGCGTCGACCAAGTGGGAAACGCAAGGTTTGTTACCAAGGTCGATCTGCTGAAAGGATACTATCAAATCCCTTTGTCTCCGAGTGCGAGAAAGATCTCAGCGTTTGCTACTCCAGACGGATTGTACCAGTATAAGGTACTTCCGTTTGGTATGAAGAACAGCGGAAGTTGTTTTCAGAGGATGATGAACGAAGTGCTAAGAGGGATGGACGGTTGCGCCGTGTATATAGACGATATTGTGGTGTACGCCGATAGCTGGAAACAACACATGAGTCGACTGACGGAGTTATTCCAACGGTTGGAAGAAGCGAACCTGACGGTAAATCTGGCCAAGAGCGAATTCGGTAAGGCCCGATTAGAATACTTAGGTTTCATCGTGGGTCAAGGGAAGGTGACTCCGGTAGACCATAAAGTGAAGGCAATCAGAGAATATCCGAATCCCAGGACGAGAAAAGAATTGTTACGATATTTAGGGATGATCGGATACTACAGAGGATTTTGCAAGAACTTCTCGACAGTGGCACACCCTCTGACTGAATTGCTATCTAAGAACGTTAGATGGAGGTGGGGGGAAGCATGCCAGGAGTCCTTCGAGAAGACCAAGCAGTTATTAACCGAAGCGCCAGTGCTGATTTCGCCCGACTTCGAGTCGAACTTTATCTTGTACGTCGACGCTAGCGACGTGGGGATTGGAGCCATGTTAGCTCAAGAGAGGGACGGAGTTCACCGTCCAGTAGCATTCTACTCAAAGAAATTCGAAAAGTACCAGAGGGCTTATAGTACAGTGGAAAAGGAAGCCCTAGCCCTGATCCTGGCACTGAAACATTTCGACGTCTATGTGGGTGGAGGTACTAGACCGGTGCAAGTGTTCACCGATCATAACCCCTTGACGTTCGTGCACAGGATGAAGAACACGAACCAAAGGCTGACAAGATGGGCCCTACTATTACAAGAGTACTGGCTAGAAATCAGGCACATTAAAGGAAGGGAGAATGTGGTAGCAGATGCCCTCTCCCGGATTCACTAACCGATATGACTCTTATTTTAAGGGGAGGGGTATGTTACGGTGCCCTCTCCTATCTCTTTCGTTGCCTGCTATAAGAGTCATATCGACTCTCCCTGCAGGGAGAAACTTACATTATAAGTCTGTAGGTAAGGGGAAAGAGGCGCCCGGATATAAATGAAAGAGTATCCCCTACTGCAGATATGACCTTTTAGAATGGACGCCAAGCCGTGTGCGGATTGGGTGACTCGGGTCACAGGCGACCAATCAGAGCCCGCCGTGACGTCACCGAGTACCCGGGCGGCGCCATGGTCAGATTGGACCTGACAGCGAAGGGGAGAGGACGCTCCTCTGTCAGCTCTCAAGGATTGGAGGTTAAACAGGCCTTTCTCAGTGGATTAGAGCTAGCCATCGCAGCCCACCTGATATATAGGAGACCCCGCGCTTCTGGGAAGCAAAAGGAACCAAGTTGATTGAGCAGAGAAGTGCCAAACTTGGGAAAGATTCGGTGACGACGCTGGGCGGCGACGCTGGATGTGAGGGCCTGGAAGAGGTGTGGCGGGCAGGCATAGCTGTGACCGGGTCACATCCACTGAGGTTGTTAGAGGGACGACACCGTTCCTAGGGCGAGGAGCAACGCCTCGTGGAAGGAACGTGTGGGTGAATATGGTGATAAGCTCAGCGCCCATCGATGGACCAGGATTGGGATAGCTGAACCCCAGGGATTGGAACGGCGAAGACGCGAGGCTTCACGACACCTGAGGACCTGTGGGAACGTTCCTGGATCACCGAGGATCGACTCAGGAAGCATAGGACCCTCACACCATCGAGGGACAGGCGTCGTGAGCCAAGGATTGTTAAGGTAGATCATTTTCCCTCCCATTACCCCTTTGTGAGAGTAGGCTAGATAGGCCATTATATTCACTTATATATGTGGAAATAGGATATTAAGGCTTTAGTAGCAGAATAGGCTGCAGGGCAGCTTATGTCCAGGACTGTCAGAGAGGACAGTGTGTGTGGATGGCAGGACAGTGAAGAAGAGGAGCCGACGTGGTGAAGAGGCCCTTCTGTGAGAGAGTGTGTGACTCCTGTCTATCTGCCCAGTTGAAGGAGCCTGGAGAACGTGAGAGAAGAGTTGCTGACAATCTCCAGAGTTATTATTATTATTTATCATTCTCTTATGTCACTTATATATGTGTGATCATGTATTCTATCAGTAAATTCACACATTTTATTATTGTGTTTGAGTGTGCCTCCATTATTATTATTATTATATTTCTCTATTGAGCATACACGAGGGTTATCATAGTACCATTTAGGGGACATCACGTTCCCTATAGAATTTCTCATTGTCTTGGGAGTAGCAACACACTGGCAACAAACAATATAATAATACACCCACTGAACTGCATTGCTGGGGTGCAGATATAATAACCCAGCTGGCGACCTTGTTGAGGAAAAGATAGAGAAGACAGGCGGGAAAGGAGTTCCTGCAACCTCTTTGTCCGGCAGGCAAGACTCAGGGAGGTCATTGTTACAAAGTAAGCCCGAGTCTTCCTTCACTCCTCCACGGGTCTAGGCCGGAATTGCTGATAGCAGTTTCCCCGTGGTTGACTGAAGGGCTTCCAGGGTGAGTCAGTGGCACCCCTTCAGTGGTGGAAGCAAAGACCTGCGGAGGTGGGCATTGCTGGTCCTCTCCTGTGGGACCAAGGAGACTCCGGTGAATCCCGGGAGTCGGAGGGGCTGAGTATTCGGCCTTTCGAGCCCCTAGCAGCCGAGTGCTAGCAGAGCCCCGGCCCACCCCCCGTGACAGAGAACTGGCGACCTTGCCAGGATTCGAACCACAGTAGCCAAGAACTGGAGACTTCGCCAGGAAGGGTGGATCAAGCTACAGTGTTGCCAAGGTGTATTGATCAAGCTACAGTGTTGCCCAAGATTTCGAGACAGTGTTGCCAGGGTACTAATACAGTGTGGCCAGTGAATTCAGGGGTACTGTTACTTAACCAGCTAAGGGACTGAGACGGTGAAATTAGTACCTACTAACTTGTCTGTGCTGTCGTGTATGTTCGACGATATAGAGATGGAGGAGGATAAAGTAAAGAAATTTGTTGACACAAGGGACGAAAGCATTTTGGAAGAGTGTACCAAGGCCCAACTCCAACAAGTGGCAAACCACTTTGGGATCAGGTTGAGGACGACTAAGGTCGCGGAGCGAAGGATAGAGATCATGGCACAGCTCACAGCTCGAGAGGAGGCGACGGGAGAGGAGCCATCTCGAAGAGAGCCGTCCCGAGAAGAGCCGTCCCAAGGTGAACCGTCCCGACTGGACCCACCCCAAGCGCCTACCAGTGTGGAAGGAATTCACAGTGAACATGGGAGCAGTGGAAGGTCCAGCTGTAGTAAGAGGAGCCTGCAACTGGAAATAATGAAGATGCAACTGGAAGCCCAGCTGAGACGAGAGGAAAGAGAAGCGCAAATGCAGCGAGAGGAAAGGGAAGCGCAAATGCAGCGAGAGGAAAGAGAAGCGCAAATGCAGCGAAATGAGCAAGAAGCACGGCTGCGGCGAGAAGAAGGAGAGAGACAACTGCGACTGGAGGAGATAAAGGCAAGGAAAGAAGTAGAATTGCGTCGCGTTGAGCGTGGTCTGCCCACACTACCTGCACGGCGGGATGACTTCAAGGTAAGGGAGCGTGACTTACCTACGTTCGAACCTCAAGAAGCCGAGGCGTTCTTCGAACACTTTGAACGGATAGCAACTCTGAAGGAGTGGCCAGAAGATGATTGGGCTGCTCTGGTCCAGGGCAGGTTGACTGGTGAGGCCCGGGAGGCCTACAACATGCTGGACCTAGAAGAGTGTGCTAATTACGACGCAATTAAGAATGCGGTGCTCCACTCATTCCGGTTGACTCCGGAGATGTACCGGAAGCGGTTCAGAGAGTGTACAAGAGCGTCGGGAAAGTCTTACGCCGAGACCGCCAGGGATATGGAACGGAAGTTCCTACGGTGGTTGAAGGCGGAGGAAGCGGAGTCGGCGGATGACATCAAACGACTGATAGTGATGGAGAAGTTTATGTCAGTGCTCCATCCAGAGTTGCGAGTAAGGGTGAGAGAAGCAGGTATTAAGGACCTAAAGGCTGCAGCGGACCGAGCCGACATGCTGGAAGAGGCACTACATCTCAGGAGGGAGGGGCCGCCCAGACACTCGCCTTACCCCAGGTCGGGAGGGAACTTTAGGAGTTCAGGAGGAGCGAGGACGGGTGGGGACTCTCCCAAGAGTAGTGTGCCCGATGAGGTAACCCGGTTCAAGAGCTCAAGGGACGCGGGAAGGAAGCCCCAAGCTGTGAGCAGTGGACCTAGCTCGGGAGCGAGTGCCGCTGCCCGGGAACCGACGACGGGGAGTCCTAGGAGGACCCAGGGAACCTCTACCGTTGGTGCTACCAGGGTGACTAGTAGAGGGTCGCCCAGGAGAGGTGGTCGGTGTTACAACTGTGGGGGACGAGGACACTTCGCAAGGGAGTGCGGTCGCCCCAGGCACGGTGGAAACGTGGCTTTCGCGAGGATAGGAAGCGAAGAAGCCAACGATAATTCAGGTGATATGCCAGTGATAAGGGAGAAGAGGATTCACCCCTTTGTGTGTGAGGGGACGGTGAAGATAAGAGGAGCTGATCCTGTGCCAGCAAGGATGCTGAGGGACACTGGATCCGATTTCACCCTTGTTAGTGAATCCCTCTTCCCCGAGGACTACAGACGTTCCAGTACAGGGGAAGCCCTGATAAGGACGTTGGGGGGACAAGTGAGGATGCCCCTTCATAAGGTGACTCTTAATTCAGACTATGGTTGTCAGACTCTTGTAGTAGGGGTCTGTGCTCTACTGCCCAGGATGGAAGCTCAGGTGATCCTAGGGAACGACTCCTGTGGGGGATGTGTTCTCCCGAATTTGATTAAAGGTGAGGAGTGTATAGAACCCTATCGACAGAGCAGCAGGACGGGCGCCAGCAGTGGCGAAACGGAAATTGCGAGAGTGGCATTTCCGGTATGCGCGGTGACGTCGGGACGAGACGTGAGGGAAGATGATGTGAGCGGATCCAGTCACGCCGAAGAGAACATGCCGGGTGACCTGGGGCTCGATCATTTGTTCCGAGATGAGGCCAGAGGACAAGCGACAGGTGAGGAAGGTCAGGTAGGAGTGTCCCAGTTACTCTCACCAGTCCTCTAGGCATTGACCGCACCCGTCTAGGTGAGCTGCAAAGGGAGAGTTTCCTGAGTTGGTACGGGAGGCTGAAGGAGGTCTCGCCGGACCCGAGTCACCAACTCACCTCCTCGTGGAGAAAGGAGTGCTAATGAGGCAGTGGAGACCGGTTGAGGAAATGGAGTTGGGTGAACATCCCTTCGTTTTCGGGGCCAACGTGAAGTTTGGAAAGTCAGACCCGGTGGAGGTTGCCGTTCTTCGAGATACGGGTGCTGACATAAGTATGGTGACCAGGAGTATTCTCCCCAAGGAATTTAATGATTCACCCGTGGGAGTGGTGAGGATACGCAGTGTGGGGAAGGAATACAGGTTACCACTTCACGAAGTACAGCTGATTGCCGACTGCGGAGTCGAGAAGGCTATTGTAGCTGTAGCCCCTAAGTTACCCCTAGAGTGTGTGCAGATGGTGCTGGGAAATGACATCGGAGGAGGCAGGATGCAACCCGATTGGGCCAGGAGTGCCTATGTTTCAAGCAGCGGTACAACCCTGCCAGGTGAGGTGTCGGTCGCTCCAGATGGTAGTGAGGAAGCCGACTTCGCCAGGGGAAACGTCGCCAGAGACGACGACAACAAAAGCGAGAACGCAGAGAGGTCATCGGAGGTCGTGGAAAACCCCGACGAGGACCTCCGACTAAGCCTGACGATGCGTGTGGAGGAGTCGCGAGGGGCAGCTGTACAAACGCCTGGGGCGGTGAAGAGGCTGCAGACCGCACTCCCTCCACACAGAAACGTGGATAAAGTAAGCTCAGTGGATGAGCGAACGGCAGTGAGGGGCCGAGTGGAGGAGCCACGACGCAGTGCACCCTATGCCAGACAGATAAATAGTGGTAGGTGCAAGATGAACCACCGTGGCGAGGTGAGCCGCAGGGAGGTGGATGAGTCCAACCACGAACCGAAGAAGACGTCTGCAGGGAAGAGAATCGCATGGAGGAGTGAAAATGTTCGTCGGGAACGAAGGAGCGAATGGCATAGGAAAAGTAATACGCAGAAAGCAGGGAATAGGTACACCCAGGATAGGCGCCAGCCTAACCAGAGGGGCGTTGGGCCATCGCAAAAGCCCAGTGTGGAAGAGAGGAGGCTGCTGGATGGAGTTCAGGTGACAAGTGCCACTGTGAGGAGACAACGCACCTATGGGAGAAGAGGAACCAAGAAGAGAGAAGATTGGCGAAGAGGAGATCATGGGAGGAAACGTGGAGTACCTGTAGGACGCAGTGAAAGTGCAAGGCTATCTCAGAGTGCACGACGCGGCGGAGGCGTCGCATGCACTGAACCTTATAGTGGGAACGAGCCGTTGGAGTACACTCGTAGCCACAGAGAGAGGATTTCTTGTAGGTGTTCAGGGAACACCCATCACACCCGGTCCTATGCGAGATGGAGATATAATGAGGCAAGTGACTGGCAAGGTGGTACGAGCCACGTCACCAACTGGAGGAGTGACACTTCAGGCACATTAAAGGAGGGGAGAATGTGGTAGCAGATGCCCTCTCCCGGATTCACTAACCGATATGACTCTTATTTTAAGGGGAGGGGTATGTTACGGTGCCCTCTCCTATCTCTTTCGTTGCCTGCTATAAGAGTCATATCGACTCTCCCTACAGGGAGAAACTTACATTATAAGTCTGTAGGTAAGGGGAAAGAGGCGCCCGGATATAAATGAAAGAGTATCCCCTACTGCAGATATGACCTTTTAGAATGGACGCCAAGCCGTGTGCGGATTGGGTGACTCGGGTCACAGGCGACCAATCAGAGCCCGCCGTGACGTCACCGAGTACCCGGGCGGCGCCATGGTCAGATTGGACCTGACAGCGAAGGGGAGAGGACGCTCCTCTGTCAGCTCTCAAGGATTGGAGGTTAAACAGGCCTTTCTCAGTGGATTAGAGCTAGCCATCGCAGCCCACCTGATATATAGGAGACCCCGCGCTTCTGGGAAGCAAAAGGAACCAAGTTGATTGAGCAGAGAAGTGCCAAACTTGGGAAAGATTCGGTGACGACGCTGGGCGGCGACGCTGGATGTGAGGGCCTGGAAGAGGTGTGGCGGGCAGGCATAGCTGTGACCGGGTCACATCCACTGAGGTTGTTAGAGGGACGACACCGTTCCTAGGGCGAGGAGCAACGCCTCGTGGAAGGAACGTGTGGGTGAATATGGTGATAAGCTCAGCGCCCATCGATGGACCAGGATTGGGATAGCTGAACCCCAGGGATTGGAACGGCGAAGACGCGAGGCTTCACGACACCTGAGGACCTGTGGGAACGTTCCTGGATCACCGAGGATCGACTCAGGAAGCATAGGACCCTCACACCATCGAGGGACAGGCGTCGTGAGCCAAGGATTGTTAAGGTAGATCATTTTCCCTCCCATTACCCCTTTATGAGAGTAGGCTAGATAGGCCATTATATTCACTTATATATGTGGAAATAGGATATTAAGGCTTTAGTAGCAGAATAGGCTGCAGGGCAGCTTATGTCCAGGACTGTCAGAGAGGACAGTGTGTGTGGATGGCAGGACAGTGAAGAAGAGGAGCCGACGTGGTGAAGAGGCCCTTCTGTGAGAGAGTGTGTGACTCCTGTCTATCTGCCCAGTTGAAGGAGCCTGGAGAACGTGAGAGAAGAGTTGCTGACAATCTCCAGAGTTATTATTATTATTTTATCATTCTCTTATGTCACTTATATGTGTGATCATGTATTCTATCAGTAAATTCACACATTTTATTATTGTGTTTGAGTGTGCCTCCATTATTATTATTATTATATTTCTCTATTGAGCATACACGAGGGTTATCATAGTACCATTTAGGGGACATCACGTTCCCTATAGAATTTCTCATTGTCTTGGGAGTAGCAACACACTGGCAACAAACAATATAATAATACACCCACTGAACTGCATTGCTGGGGTGCAGATATAATAACCCAGCTGGCGACCTTGTTGAGGAAAAGATAGAGAAGACAGGCGGGAAAGGAGTTCCTGCAACCTCTTTGTCCGGCAGGCAAGACTCAGGGAGGTCATTGTTACAAAGTAAGCCCGAGTCTTCCTTCACTCCTCCACGGGTCTAGGCCGGAATTGCTGATAGCAGTTTCCCCGTGGTTGACTGAAGGGCTTCCAGGGTGAGTCAGTGGCACCCCTTCAGTGGTGGAAGCAAAGACCTGCGGAGGTGGGCATTGCTGGTCCTCTCCTGTGGGACCAAGGAGACTCCGGTGAATCCCGGGAGTCGGAGGGGCTGAGTATTCGGCCTTTCGAGCCCCTAGCAGCCGAGTGCTAGCAGAGCCCGGCCCACCCCCCGTGACAATATATTATATAATATATATATATATAATATATATATAATATATATATATATATATATAT
>WNGS01007157.1:17771-33959 GCA_020271785.1 Procambarus virginalis
GCGTCTCTCAATACTATCTTGAGTTTCTTTTGTTTTTACCGTGACAAATATAGCTCTCGGACCAGTGTGTCAGTTCTTCATTAAGGTCCTCGCCTCGCTCCAGATGTTGTCTGGTGTCAAGTCCAAGACTTGGATCGCGTTGTGGTAACTTATCCAAGTCCATGGTTTGGATAAGTTGCAGTCAGTCCCACCCTCATAAACACTGTCGAGCAGTGTACTTCCTCGCGGTAGCATCCCACAGTGTAAGGACTGAACTTTCAAATGCGTACTCGACACACGGTAAAGAGCACAGTAGGACTCGACACACGGTAAAGAGCACAGTAGGACTCGACACACGGTAAAGAGCACAGTAGGACTCGACACACGGTAAAGAGCACAGTAGGACTCGACACACACGGTAAAGAGCACAGTAGCACTCGACACACACGGTAAAGAGCACAGTAGCACTCGACACACGGTAAAGAGCACAGTAGGACTCGACACACGGTAAAGAGCACAGTAGGACTCGACACACGGTAAAGAGCACAGTAGGACTCGACACACGGTAAAGAGCACAGTAGGACTCGACACACGGTAAAGAGCACAGTAGGACTCGACACACACGGTAAAGAGCACAGTAGCACTCGACACACGGTAAAGAACACAGTAGGACTCGACACACGGTAAAGAGCACAGTAGGACTCGACACACACGGTAAAGAGCACAGTAGGACTCGACACACGGTAAAGAGCACAGTAGGACTCGACACACGGTAAAGAGCACAGTAGGACTCGACACACGGTAAAGAGCACAGTAGGACTCGACACACGGTAAAGAGCACAGTAGCACTCGACACACGGTAAAGAGCACAGTAGGACTCGACACACGGTAAAGAGCACAGTAGCACTCGACACACGGTAAAGAGCACAGTAGGACTCGACACACGGTAAAGAGCACAGTAGGACTCGACACACGGTAAAGAGCACAGTAGCACTCGACACACGGTAAAGAGCACAGTAGCACTCGACACACAGTATAGGGGCACAGGCATAATTGCCCTCCGGTAACCAAGGGGTTTGTAGGGCTTGTCTTCAGCTCCTAGGCTATGGTTACACTCCAGCTCTTGGGCCACGGCTACACCAGGCCATATAATGTCATATTACTCCCGACCACCTTCGTCCGTGTGCGTGTTTATTCGCCTATTTGTGCACCTACAGGATGGAGCTTTAGCTCTTGGACCACACCTTTGTACCCACCGGTTGTCTGTGTAACGACTCCTGACCTATTTCCCTAAGACATGTACTCTTAAAACTAAGAATGGAGCTTGCTTGCTTCCACAACCTACTCCTTCAGTTCATCACATTTTTCCACTACTCTTACTCTAGTTGGAAACTTTCTAACACCTCTATGATTCATCCGAGTTCCAAGCTTTCACCCATGTCCCCTTGTTCTGTTGGTAGTCATTGTAAACATTTCCTCCTCCTCTTTTTTTCACTGCCAATCCTTCGAAGTATTTCATACATCTCTTTCGTCTCTCTCTCTCTCTCTCTCTCTCTCTCTCTCTCTCTCTCTCTCTCTCTCTCTCTCTCTCTCTAGCGTCGGTAGGTTCAGTTCTTTGTCTCTCTAAATAACCCATCCCTCGCAATTCTGGGACGAGCTTGTGTGTGTGTGTGTGTGTGTGTGTGTGTGTGTGTGTGTGTGTGTGTGTGTGTGTGTGTGTGTGTGTGTGTATGTGTGTGTGTGTGTGTGTGTGTGTGTGTGTGTGTGTGTGTGTGTGTGTGTGTGTGTGT
Organism: Procambarus virginalis; assembly: GCA_020271785.1. Lineage (NCBI taxonomy): Eukaryota > Metazoa > Arthropoda > Malacostraca > Decapoda > Cambaridae > Procambarus > Procambarus virginalis. Next base: position 19,541 of record WNGS01007157.1, read on the forward strand.
GTGTGTGTGTGTGTCATTGCGCTATATTATACTATGGGTATAGGAGTCACAGTCACCATCAGACACCATTTTTAATTTAGTTTACGACGACTTTGGTTATAAAAATGCGTTTGATTTTTTGGTATACAAATTTATAGGTATACTTCGACAAAAGACGGTGCTCGAAGGGTGGACCTAAGCCAATAGGGAGGCAACATTAAGGTTAATTATGATTGGATGAGGCGTGAAAACTCGTCACCAATCAGTGACGAGCTCGGCGATGGGGTGCCAGATTCGCTGCAAATATGCGAGCAAAAAGAGAGACACTTGGTCTCCTGTCGCGATGTGGCACTGGCAGGCACGGCCAGCCGCCGGCACTCTAGAGAGGTCATGCGTAGGCCTATGAGAGGTGGTGGAAGTGACAAGGCTCACCAGCTGATCATTCAACCTGTCCTCCTACATCCTGTCCTCCTACAACCTGTCCTCCTACATCCTGTCCTCCTACATCCTGTCCTCCTACAACCTGTCCCCTTTCAACCTGTCCTCCTACATCCTGTCCTCCTACAACCTGTCCTCCTACAACCTGTCCTCCTACAACCTGTCCTCCTACATCCTGTCCTCCTACATCCTGTCCTCCTACAACCTGTCCTCCTACAACCTGTCCTCCTACAACCTGTCCTCCTACAACCTGTCCTCTTTCAACCTGTCCTCCAACATGCTGTCCTCCTACAACCTGCCCTCCTACAACCTGCCCTCCTACAACCTGTCCTCCTACATCCTGTCCTCCTACAACCTGCCCTCCTACAACCTGTCCACCTACAACCTGTCCTCCTACAACCTGTCCTCCTACAACCTGTCCTCTTACAACCTGTCCTCCAACATCCTGTCCTCCTACAACCTGTCCTCCTACAACCTGTCCTCCTACATCCTGTCCTCCTACATCCTGTCCTCCTACATCCTGTCCTCCTACATCCTGTCCTCCTACATCCTGTCCTCCTACAACCTGTCCTCCTACAACCTGTCCTCCTACAACCTGTCCTCCTACACCCTGTCCTCCTACAACCTGTCCTCCTACAACCTGTCCTCCTACAACCTGTCCTCCTACAACCTGTCCTCCTACATCCTGTTCTCCTACAACCTGTCCTCCTACAACCTGTCCTCCTACAACCTGTCCTCCTACAACCTGTCCTCCTACAACCTGTCCTCCTACATCCTGTCCTCCTACAACCTGTCCTCCTACAACCTGTCCTCCTACAACCTGTCCTCCTACATCCTGTCCTCCTACATCCTGTCCTCCTACAACCTGTCCTCCTACAACCTGCCCTCCTACAACCTGCCCTCCTACAACCTGCCCTCCTACAACCTGTCCTCCTACAACCTGTCCTCCAACATCCTGTCCTCCTACAACCTGTCCTCCTACAACCTGTCCTCCTACAACCTGTCCTCCAACATCCTGTCCTCCTACAACCTGTCCTCCTACAACCTGCCCTCCTACAACCTGCCCTCCTACAACCTGCCCTCCTACAACCTGTCCTCTTACAACCTGTCCTCCAACATCCTGTCCTCCTACAACCTGTCCTCCTACAACCTGTCCTCCTACATCCTGTCCTCCTACATCCTGTCCTCCTACAACCTGTCCTCCTACAACCTGTCCTCCAACAAAGAACGTCGCTTTTCGCGCGTATGCGTCACATAAGGCCAAAATTGTCGTACTAGAAAATGGAAGCGGCTGGCGAAAGTGACGTNATATGTGGTGGTGTGTACACAGGCTGAATAGTCGTGTTGGACACACTTAAACAACCATGCTGAGTTTATTGTGCATGGAGAACATAAAAAAGAAGAAAGAATATTGAGAGACATAATCCGTAAAGGAGTACAAAAAGCACAACTAACCAAAACTTAGACCTGATCATATTCTACAAAACCAAGAAGACTACCGACCTCCTTATCAAAAACAGCCCGAAGCCGACGGAGAACCCTTTACAGCAGTCAAACGTGGTATACATGTACACCTGCCTCCTGTATACATGTACACCTGTCCCCATGAAGGATGTAGCCTTCAATCTAAGTACATAGGTATGACGTCGACTTAAGCTGACGAGGCGTTTGACCTGTCATCTTCAATCAGGTGCCCCCAGGAATCACATGAGACAAGCCCATGACATCACCCTAACAAGAGAAATGCTGAATAAAAACACTTGTATAATACACAAAACCCAAGACGTAAGAAGATTACAAATTCTTGAAGCATTCTACATAAAAATAGAACAACCTACCATGAATACCCAAATCACGGAACTATTCACTCTACCGACCATGAGAGTAAGAACAAGACCAGAACGTGAAAATGCCAATATAGAAGACATGCCACGCTTACTACACCTGAATAATATTTGTATAGGCTTCGTCCCTATTGACCACTCCTATCCTTCCCCCATTTATGCCCTATTCTACTTTACGAATAAATCTAATACGCCCACCACTGTCCCTTCACTTGAGAATGAACCATGTAGGTTCGAAACGTTGTGTAAATTTATATAAGGGTAATATATTCTACAGTTAATTATTTTTCTTCGCCTCGTACAAAGATGTCATTTGGAGAAATCCTCTTCAATTAAACCCCAAGATGCAAGCAATAGTCAGAGGGACAGAAGCCATAAACAAGAAAATAGTCAATGCAGTATATCAAGTCAATTCAATGAAACTATATTATATATATATATATATATTAATATATATATATATATATATATATATATATATATATAGATATATATATATATATGAGTACGTACAATCCACATGACAATATGAAGCAACACATAAGCAACTCAGCAACACAAACTGTAACACAGAACAATATGCCTGAACACGCATGACGACAAACTGCAGTCCGCTCACGTGAGAACAAGGTGAACAGGTGAGAGAGAGAGAGAGTAAGAACATTGCCTTACCCAAGTATGAACAGAGTGAACACTTTTAGCTTCTCATTCTCGTGTTCTTCCTCTCCTGTACCTTCCTCCCTCTCCGCCTCCCTCCCTCCCTCTCTCTTCGCTCTCTCCCTCCCTCCTCTCTCCTTCCCTCCCTCCGTCTCTCTCCCTCTTTCCCTAAAAGGCCTGAGCCACTCATTGGAGGCGGAGGAAAGCAGCCAGTAATGTTGGTACGCTGTCACTCAGCACCCAGGCGTACCAACACTACCCAACTGTCTTGGGTCCTCCCGTTGCTGCACAAAAGTGGTAATCCTGCGTCACAAAGTGAAGTGCCATGTTAAGGACGTGAAAATACGTCCCCCCCCCTCAATGTCTTCCCCCCCCCCACATCTCCTGATTCTCCACCCTCCCATATCCCAGGCTATCACCCCCCTCCCCTCACCCCCCCACCCCTCATATCCCAGCTATCCCAGATCCTATTATATAAGAAATTCTCAGAAAGAAAGGAGACAAGGAGAAAGAACTTGTCAAGGAGGACATAGAAACAATTTGTTAGTCAGGAATAAAGAGGAAGAATGTTGATAGTTCTGGCAGAGTTCTTCAGTCAGACTGTGTGTTCTGGCAGAGTTCTTCCACTCAGACTGTGTGTTCTGGCAGAGTTCTTCAGTCAGACTGTGTGTTCTGGCAGAGTTCTTCAGTCAGACTGTGTGTTCTGGCAAAGTTCTTCCAATCAGACTGTGTGTTCTGGCAGAGTTCTTCAGTCAGACTGTGTGTTCTGGCAGAGTTCTTCAGTCAGAATATGTGTTCTGGCAGAGTTCTTCAGTCAGACTGTGTGTTCTGGCAAAGTTCTTCCACTCAGACTTTGTGTTCTGGGGTGAACCCAAAATCTGCCCAAAGACAATTATTTTATATATGAAAAATATTATTTCTTCTCAACCTATAAATTAATTTATTATTAGCAATGGTAATGTCTTCTCACAGACATAATAACATAGGATTAAAAAAACACACACTTGTGTATTTGTGAAATTTATGTAAAAGAATTTACAGCAAGTCTTTCACACTCTCTTAAGTGCTCTATATATTATGGAGGGACATCATCATATTTTTATAATGATGTGTGTCATCACACATCATCTCTATGCTTCACATACTGATCCGGGGCGAAACAATTTTCAAGCAACATTTAACACCTCGATAGCAAAGTTATATAATATGCGGCTCTGATTGCAATGTGGTCATCATTGTATGCCTGAGTCCATCAAACGAATGAGATGGACTTACATCTAATCCATCAATTGATTAGACGTTGAGATGTAAGTCTCGTCCTAATCAGACACTCAGATCTTGACAAAGCCCTCAGGAGAGTGCGAAAGATTTGGTGTAAATCCCTTTACATAAATTAAAAAAAATACACAAGTGTGTGTTTTTTCTTATAAATTAATATTATTATGTAATAGAGTTAAAGTATATCTAAACGAAGATTAGGTTCGGTATTATGTTCTGTTAGCAATTATTTATGCTTGAAGAACGTGGCTGAAGCGTTTACAGCCTTGCAATTCGAACAGAGGTCGTCAGCAAAACACTGTTCGAGAAATGTTTGAACACAGTCACGCGAGAGTCGTGCTGCCCGTCCTCATCAACAATGGTCAAATGCTCATTCATCCTTTTGTTGATGTGGATGAGTTGCCCTGCTAATTACGTTCAAAGTATTCTCAAATGGTACTCACCTACACAGGCGTACATGAGGGCGCCTGACAGCTGGGTGGACAGCGCTTCGGATTCGTAACCCTGAGGTTCGGGGTTCGATCCCCGGTGGAGGCGGAGACAAATTGGGTAAAATGTTTCTTTCACTCCTGATGCCCCTGTTACCTAGCAGTAAATAGGTACCTGGGAGTTGGACAGTTGCTACGGGCTGCTTCCTGGGGATGTATAACAAAAAGGAGGCCTGATCGAGGACCGGGTCGCGGGGACACTAAGCCCCGAAATCATTTCAAGATAACCTAGTTGTACTCACCTAGTTGTGCTTGCGGGGGTTGAGCTTTGGCTCTTTGGTCCCGCCTCTTAATTGTCACTCAACTGGTGTACAGATTCCTGAGCCTATTGGGCTCTATCATATCTACATTTGAAACTGTGTACAGAGTCAGCCTCCACCACATTACTACGTAATGCATTCCATCTGTTATCTACTCTGACACTGAAAAGTTCTTTCTAATGTCTCTGTGGCTCATTTGGGTACACAGCTTCCACCTGTGTCTCCTTGTTCGTGTCCCACCCGTGCTGAAGAGTTTGTCTTTGTCCGCCCTGTCAATTCCCCTGAGAATTATGTAGGTGGTTATCATGTCTCCCCTTACTCTTCTGTCTTCCAGGGACGTGAGTTTCAGCTCCTGTAGCCTTTCCTCGTAGCTCATACCTCTCAGTGCCGGGACGAGTTTGGTGCCATACCGCTTAATCTTCTCTAACTGTGTCTTGTGTTTAACTAGGTATGGTCGCTAAGCTGGAGCTGCAAACTCCAGGATTGGTGTGACATAAGTGGTATACAGGGTCCTGAATGATTCCTTACACAAGTTTCTAAAGGCAGTTCTTATGTTGGCCAGTCTAGCATATGCCGCTGATGATATCTTTTAATGTGGGCCTTTGGGGACAGGTTCGGTGTGATATCAACCCCCCAGATCTTTCTCTCTATTTGACTCTTGTAGGATTTCACCTCCCAGGTGATACCTTGTGTTCAGCCTTCTGCTCCCTTCGCCTAATTTCATTACTTTGCACTTTCCTGAGTTGAACTTTAGTAGCCTTTAGTAATGGTGCTTCACTCATTATGTTAGAGTCGTACCTCCATTAATGCTTCAGCCACGCACTACAAATTCAAATAATTGCGAGCAGACCCTACACAACTAACCTAACCGAGCCTCGACTTATCCATACCCACAATTATAAAATGTAATAGCACTTACATCAAGGAAAATGCTAATTTTGAACACACAGAATTATATAATGGACAAGCATGACTGGTGGATGGGATGGGGGGTCGGCTGGAGCTTGAACAAGCATAGCTGGAGAATGGGTTGAGAAATGACTTAAAAATTCGCAGCTTGTGTTTGCCAATTGAAATAATTTAAGATGGAATTCTGCAGTCGCCTTAATGCATACATACCTTACCTTGAGGTTACCTTTGAGCTGATTTCGGGGCTCAGTGGCCCCGCGGGCCGGTCGTCGACCAATCCTCCTCGTTGCTGGACTGGTCAACCAGGCTGTTGGACGCGGCTGCTCGCAGCCTGACGTATGTGTCACAACCTGGTTGATCATGTATCCTTTGGTGTTTATCAAGTTCTCGCTTGAACACTGTGAGGGGTCGGCCAGTTATGCCTTTTATGGGAAGTGGAAGCGTATTGAATAGTCTCGGGCCTCTGATGTTGATAGATTGTTTATGAATTAAGGAAACTGCAGACGGCCTATTGACCCATACGTGGTAGCTCCTATTTATATCCACCCAAACTCATTCATATATATGTCGAACCTACGCTTGAAACAACATATTGATCCCACGTCTCTTACGTTACCAAACCCATTATTTACCAAGGACTTTCGCGAATCCAAACTTTCGAATTCATACCTATTGTTTTGAGTTTAATTTTCAGTTGATATCTTAAACCGTATATATATTCTTGAGAATCTTAAGCTTTACAAGTCTCGCTTCACAAGGAAGGTTTCTAATTCTTGGAGCTTGGACAAGCATAGCTGGAGAATGGGTTGAGAAATGACTTAAAAACTTTTTCTTTTGATGACTTTTGATGAAACAAGGATGACTTTTTCATCCTTGTATGTACGCGTTCAATTGAAAGTATCTCCACTGTGTAGTACGAAGATTAAGCCCAAACGGCATAATCTAAACGAGACCTAACATAAGAACATAAGAACAAAGGCAACTGCAGAAGGCCTATTGGCCCATACGAGGCAGCTCCTATCTATAACCACCCAATCCCACTCATATACTTATCCAACCCGCGCTTGAAACAATCGAGGGATCCCACCTCCACCACGTTACGCGGTAATTGGTTCCACAAATCAACAACCCTGTTATCCAACCAGTATTTACCCAGTATTTACTAACAAGAGCAACCACCTTCCGTCACGGACAGGACAGACGGTATGGGAGATGGTTGGAGGGAAAATGGTCTTTGGTAGACCATTCTTTTTGGTAGACCATGGTTCTTTTAACCATGTCGTAGCTTAGTCGATTAAGGCAGCGTCTGGGATGCTCTCGGACGTGGGTTCGAACCCTCGTCACGGCCCTTGTGGATTTGTTCATTTGGTCTTTGGCAGTATAACGTCTTGAAGTGTTTCTGGGCCTCTTTAGACTGCAGCTCTCAGCTCTCCGAGTTCGTGAAGGCCCTCACCTATCTCACCACTAACTCCACGCTAAGTCCCACTATCCGCACGTCAAGATCTAATATCTAATATATATATTGTCGCAAATTGTTCACCGTCGACTGCATTAAATTTGCAGGAAAAACAAACTCCCAGTATAATTGTTAATTATGACCGGCTCTGAGTAAAACTATTATATGACTGCTGTGGTTATCTGTAATTTCAAGATGAGCAAGGACGGTATGCTATTAATTCGAGCAATTTTCTCATAATAAGTATTAAACTAATTTACTAATAGTTCAAAACATGTGATTTAAATCCATTCTGAAAACTAGACATCACGTGCACAAGTCTCCTCGATTCACGTACTCTGTTCGAGGACTAATGATTAAATATATATGCAGTTAGGTGATAATATTAATCTTTACCTTATATAGCAAATACTTCAATATAATAACTTTAATATTGTATTTTTAATAATATTGAAATTTTAGATAGACTTCCGCATTCGCAATATGTTTTACACACACATTATTTTCCAATTAGATTGCTTTAATCCCAGGGTTATGGATTTTGGGTATTTATTTTTGGAACTAATTGATTTATGTGACATACTACGTCCCTCGATTTTAATTACAAAAAAAGTTTCTAAACGTGTTGCCATACTTGATCAACATCGCAACCCAGCGTCCCGGGCGTCGTCTGCTGCTGGCCTCGCGTTGCTCAAGACCCGACAACACTTTCCTCACCAATCTTGCCTTGTCTCACTAAACCATTTCTCAGTCCATCATACAGTGTGTGTCCTGACGACGGGTCTGGACGTGTGGCTTTCTTGTGGAACTGGAAAAGGATGGGGCGGCACTGCTGGAGGTATTGTGGGCATTAGGATGATAGGGTAGGGTGGGTATTAGGATGATGGGGTGGTGGGGTGGGCATTCTGGGTACTGGGGCTGAGGTGGAGGGAGGTGGGGAGAGTGTTTGTGTTTGACCACGAGCGGTGAAGTTGTTTGCAAGGCGGCAAGGCAACACACGACCTGCCCCACACCCTCTGTTGACCCCTCAGGCCTAAGTGGGAAGTGTGTAGTTTACCCTCCCCAACATCCATCACCCCGGGCCACACCTCCCCCCCCTCTCACCCCCTTAACCCGGCCCGAGCCACACCTTCCCCCGGCTCCATACCATCACACACACACACACACACATTCGGGAGTGGTGCATGCAGTGTGTGGATGGGAATGATGCTATGGAAAGGTGTCGGACAAGAATATAATTTAGAGTATGTTTGTGTACATTTGTGTGTTCGAGCATTTGTGTATACTCACCAAATTGTGAGTGTTGTGGATGAGCTCCAGTTCTTTGCTCGACTAATATACAGCTTCCCGTGCATTTTTAGGCTATGTCACATCTGCATCTGATGCATGTAAGGGGGCACTGACCCCAAGTTGGACGCATCCTGTTTGTCTTCCTTTTAGTATACTGACACTACATTGGCTGTCTTCCAACTCTCTGTTAGTTCTTCCGTTTCTCAATGACGCTGAATATCACGGTAAGTCTCTAGCAAAAATGTTTCAACTCGTCTTTAGTAACATGGACGCCGGGAGATCAACCCGTCCTCTTAAAAAGAACGTCACTTTTGGCTGGTATGCGCGATATGGCCAAATTTGGACGTAATTTGAAATGAAATCGACTCACAAAAGTGACGTTCTGTTCCGTTTTCTATTTGAGTCGTCCGGCGTACGCGCAGAGGTTATGAGAGGACACTTTAAATTAACGTTTTTCATAACGTTTTGAAACTTTATGAGAATTTCCTGCCCACCTAACCTATCAGAGGACCCTTAACTTACTGTTGTTGAAAAAAAAATCCTAAATTTATTTTCATATTTTTTTCATTTTCAAATTACGTCGAAATTCGGCCATACGGACAAACGGCCAAAAGCGACGTTCTTTTTAAGAGGACAGGTTGGGGAGATGCCATCGAGGCCCCGCGGCCGTGGCGGTGGTGGCCGCACTCGAGCGGGGACTGACCAACGACTCCGGATGTCTCGGAGAGGATTCCTTCCTTCATCTCCGGTCGTCTCCGTGTCCTCCTCCGGTGATGCTGGGATGACTCCCTTACACAACAGCTATTTTATGTGTGTGTGTGTGTGTGTGTGTGTGTGTGTGTGTGTGTGTGTGTGTGTGTGTGTGTGTGTGTGTGTGTGTGTGTGTGTGTGTGTGAAAAACGCTTGTCGGGGTTCCTGATGTGCCTCTTTTAATGTGTTCTGTCCTATTCATAGGTTCATCACCTCTTCTTCTTTTTCTTCAATTGTTTTGCCTGTTAGTGTTGGCTCTTGGGCATTTTATGTTGAATTTTTGGTCTATCTTTTTTTTGGAATTTTTTGGGGGAATTTTGGAAACGGGCCCCTACTCCGAGGGGCCCGTTTCTGCTCCCCCCAGGATGAGAATGGGCAGTGGGGACATGACAGCAACATAAAAGATACCCAAGGGGAATAGCACCGTGGAGAAAGAAGCCATGTTTAATACGGGAAATAGATGGCAATTAGAGAGGCAAATACTTCACAAAGCGTCTGTGAAGAATTGTGTTTGTTGGAAGTAAATAGTGCAGGTTAAAAGGGCATGTTGACAAAGAATAGTGTATTCGCAGCCTAATACACACATACGATAAGACACAGGCAGGAGGACAATCATTTCCTGCCTGTGACAATCAGGATGATAATCACAATCGACTTGAGAATGGTCCAGGTCGGACCGAAACGTCCTCGTCCCTTCTCTTTCTAGTGTGTGTGGTTTGGTCAACATATTTCAGCCACGTTATTGTGACTCCTCGTCTGCAATCATTTCCTTAACCAGTCGATAGCTGGAAAGATGGGGGCTTAGGAGTTGAAGCTCCAACCAGTAAGCACGTCAAGATCCTCATGTGTTTAGCTGTATCTTATTGTGTGTGTGTGTGTACTCGCCTAATTTCAACAATATCCTCAGGATTTCATATGTCGTGATCATGCATCCCCTTTTCTCGTTTTCTATCAATTGCAGTAAGACTGCTTCCCAACTCTCCGTTGTGTTAGCAGTCTTCATGTCTACCGCTCAATGGTCTCCAGTTTTCTCTGGTGCACTTTTTTTATATTTTTTTTTATGGGGACTTCGAACAGGGAGCTGCCTCGTATGGGCCAATAGGTCTTCTGCAGTTACCTTCATTCTTATGTTCTTAGTGGACTTCTGGCAGGGTAGTGGACTTCTGGCAGGGTAGTGGACTTCTGACAGGGTAGTGGACTTCTGGCAGGGTAGTGGACTTCTGGCAGGGTAGTGGACTTCTGGCAGGGTAGTGGACTTCTGGCAGGGGTAGTGGACTTCAGGCAGGGTAGTGGACTTCAGGCAGGGTAGTGGACTTCTGACAGGGTAGTGGACTTCGGCCAGGGGTAGTGGACTTCAGGCAGGGTAGTGGACTTCAGGCAGGGTAGTGGACTTCTGGCAGGGTAGTGGACTTCTGACAGGGTAGTGGACTTCTGGCAGGGTAGTGGACTTCTGGCAGGGTAGTGGACTTCGGCCAGGGTAGTGGACTTCAGGCAGGGTAGTGGACTTCAGGCAGGGTAGTGGACTTCAGGCAGGGTAGTGGACTTCAGGCAGGGTAGTGGACTTCAGGCAGGGTAGTGGACTTCAGGCAGGGTAGTGGACTTCGGGCAGGGTAGTGGACTTCAGGCAGGGTAGTGGACTTCAGGCAGGGTAGTGGACTTCGGGCAGGGTAGTGGGCTTCGGGCAGGGTAGTGGACTTCGGCCAGGGTAGTGGACTTCAGGCAGGGTAGTGGACTTCAGGCAGGGTAGTGGACTTCTGGCAGGGTAGTGGACTTCTGGCAGGGTAGTGGACTTCTGGCAGGGTAGTGGACTTCTGGCAGGGTAGTGGACTTCGGCCAGGGTAGTGGACTTCAGGCAGGGTAGTGGACTTCAGGCAGGGTAGTGGACTTCTGGCAGGGTAGTGGACTTCGGCCAGGGTAGTGGACTTCGGCCAGGGTAGTGGACTTCGGCCAGGGTAGTGGACTTCTGGCAGGGTAGTGGACTTCGGCCAGGGTAGTGAACTTCGGCCAGGGTAGTGAACTTCGGCCAGGGTAGTGGACTTCGGCCAGGGTAGTGGACTTCGGCCAGGGTAGTGGACTTCGTCCAGGGTAGTGGACTTCGGCCAGGGTAGTGAACTTCGGCCAGGGTAGTGGACTTCGGCCAGGGTAGTGGACTTCGGCCAGGGTAGTGGACTTCGCCTACATGTGCTTGTGAGTATACGGGGATTCAGCTTAGGCACTTTAGTATCTTTAGTTATATTTAAACAAATCCACAAGGGCCGTGGCGAGGGTTCGAACCTACATCCGAGAGAATCCCAGACGCTGCCTTAATCTGTGTAATTACGCTGTGTAATGAAGTAAAGGCGAAGAGGTAGAACAGCCTATTGGCAGAGTTCGGGTGCAGGGGGGGGGGGGAAATTGCGTAAAACTCTGGCTTGTGTCTCGGAGAGGCTGCAGGACCCGCGGTAGATCAGGATGATTTCCCGGTTCCAATTCTTTTAACCATGTCGTATCTCAGTCGATTAAGGCACCGTCTGGAATCCTCTCGGACGTAGGTTCGAACCCTCGTCACGGCCATTGTGGATTTGTTCAATTGATGCATCACGCTATTGTGATGTCTGTGTGTAATTTAGTTATATTTGTACTTACCTATTTGTGCTTGCGGGGGTTGAGCTCTGGCTCTTTGGTCCCGCCCCTCAAGTGTCAATCAACAGGTCTACAGGTTCCTGAGCCTACTGGGCTCTATCATATCTACACTTGAAACTGTGTATGGAGTCAGCCTCCACCACATTACTGCCTAATGAATTCCATCTGTTAACTACTCTGACACTGAAAAAGTTCCTTCTAACGTCTGTGTGGCTCATGTGGGTACTCAGTTTCCACCTGCGTCTCCTTGTTCGCGTCCCACCAGTGTTGAATAGTTTATCCTTGTCTACCCGATCGATTCCCCTGAGGATTTTGTAGGTTGTGATCATGTCTTCCCTTACTCTTCTGTCTTCCAGTGTCGTAAGGTGCATTTCCCGCAGTCTTTTCTCGTAACTCATGCCTCTTAGTTCTGGGACTAGTCTAGTGGCATACCTTTGGACTTTTTCCAGCTTCGTCTTGTGCTTGACAAGGTACGGGCTCCATGCTGGGGCCGCATACTCCAGGATTGGTCTTACATATGTGGTGTACAAGATTCTGAATGATTCCTTACACAGGTTCCTGAACGCTGTTCTGAGTTAGCCAGCCTCGCATATGCCGCAGATGTTATTCTCTTTATGTGGGCTTCAGGAGACAGGTTTGGTGTGATATCAACTCCTAGATCTTTCTCTCTGTCCGTTTCATTAAGTACTTCATCTCCTATTTTGTATCCTGTGTCTAGCCTCCTGTTTCCACCACCTAGTTTCATTACTTTGCATTTACTCGGGTTGAACTTTAACAGCCATTTGTTGGACCATTCACTCAGTCTGTCTAGGTCATCCTGTAGCCTCCTACTATCATCCCTTTTCCAGTGAGTATTCACCTAGTTGTGTTTGCAGGGGTTGAGCTTTGCTCTTTCGGCCCGTCTCTCAACTGTGAATCAACTGTTTACTAACTACTTTTTTTCCTTTCTCAACACCAAACACACACACACACACACACACCAGGAAGCAGCCCGTGACAGCTGACTGACTCCAAGGTACCTATTTACTGCTAGGTAACAGGGGCATTCAGGGTGAAAGAAACTTTGCCCATTTGTTTCTTCCTGGTGCGGGAATCGAAACCACACCACAGTATTACGAGACCTGCTCGCTATCCACCAGGCTACCAGGCCCCCTCATATGTGTGTGTGTGTGTGTGTGTGTGTGTGTGTGTGTGTGTGTGTGTGTGTGTGTGTGTGTGTGTGTGTGTGTGTGTGTGTGTGTGTATGTGTGTGAAGCCACCACACACACACACTCCTGTACTCCCCCACCGTCACTACAACACTGACCTTGTATAAACACAGCCTCAGGGGCCGGAGTCTGCAAGGCTCCTGAATTCAATTTATCCGGGACTCGGAGGTGAGGCCGTGAGAACACCCCGGCACACCAACCCACCGCGCAACCTGAACCAACCCAAATGTTTGTTGACGCAATGCCACATAAGAATAAAGGTAACTGCAGAAGGCCTATTGGCCCATACGAGGCAGCTCCTTTTTATAACCGGTCAATCTCATTTAGATACATGTCTAACCTACGCTTGAAACAATCAAGGGATCCAACTTCTATTACGTTTCGCGATAACTGGTTCCGCAACGACACCTAATCCTGACTTGGATGGTGTTGGACTTGAAGCCTGTCACTCTCTGCTCGGTTATTAAGGCAACAACAACAGCTTACTGGCCAACCACCAGGTATATTTTAGTCGTGAATATTGTCCAGGACTAAAGTGTACCTTCAGTGTAGCCGTTCTTTGCCCTTAAAGAACATCTAAAGAATAAAATAAAAACTACAACGCATGAATAATAATATTAATGCAAACTATAACAGCAAAATTAACAAATCGTTCAGTATAACATGTAAACAAACAAAAAATGCACATCACCATTGTTGTAAGTAGATATCCCACTTTCTATGTTGACATTCCCGTTTTCTGTGAGGCTCCAATTTTTTGGGGCATCCTCAATCGCCTCATATCTAAGCCACCTTCACCAACACAAACACGGAGATCACGTAATGAGAATATACCATCATGCGGAATAAGTAGTGGTTCACCTGATCAACATGCAAACTCCACTTGCGTCAGGGACCGCTATCGCGAGTGAAGGGACGGAGGTGAGAAGATGGAAGACGGGGGGGGGGTAGAATATAAGACAGGGAGGCGAGAGAATGCTAAGAGCAACAGGTGGCAGAAGGCAAGGAGAAAAATAGACGAAAGAACAGCCAATTCATGGAGCGCCACACCTCCAAGGCTTCTTTGTTTACTGTCTGGTGTGTGTGTGCGAAATTTGAGTCTCATTAAACTAGCACTTGTAAAAACTGGCCGGCTTTGTCCGTGGATGTGAGCAGGAGCGGCAGCCCGGTGTGCGTTCTTGGGGGCAGGCGTCCGTCCTCTCCTCCTTGGTCTATAATCGTTCGCATCCTTACCCTGCAG